>MU280918.1:0-72355 GCA_022385605.1 Xylariaceae sp. FL0594
TTGTTGTTGTTGTTGTTGTTGTTGTTGTTGTTGTTGTTGTTGTTGTTGTTGTTGTTGTTGTTGTTGTTGTTGTTGTTGTTGTTGTTGTTGTTGCTCGCCCCCAGTCTCGTTATTAATGGTGTTACGGTTACGGTGACTAGGATTGTCCCCTTCTATCCCGGCGCCTTCGCCGGTCTCTAGGCCCTTTCCTGAGCTCGAAGAAGAAGAGGAAGAAGAAGAATCAGACTTGCCCTTCTTCAAGCTCCTCTTCCGCGACAGCTCGGCCTCGAGCCGGCGACTCTTGTCGAAGAGGAGATACCATATCAGTGGCATCAACAGCACTGTCGGCAAGAAGACCAGGAAGCACCTCCGCCAGTCCTGGTCGAAGGCGCCGTTCATCAGGCCGATGAAGACGCCGGCGCCGAGGATGATGGAGAGCCCGCTGCCCATGCTCAGCGCCACGACCGCCTCAGCCGGAAAGAAGGCGGCGACGGCGAGGTAGTTCTGCGTGCCGAAGGCGTAGACGAACCCCGCCAGCACCGTCCCGACGACGGGACCAGCCTTGTTGCCGCCCGTCAACGTGTCGCTCAGCGGTTGCGGGAGGGTGCAGATGACGTAGGCGAGACCCGAGGCGAGCGTTAACACTAGGTTCCAAACATTGTAGGGCACGTGTCGGGACACCATGGGCCCGGCGAACGAGGACACGGCCGCCGTGAGCGAGAGGCAGATGCCGTAGACGCCCGTGATGCCGTCGAACATCAGGGACGCTGCTGTGGTGATGGGCATTGTGGGAAGGCCGACCTGTTTTTTTTTGGTTTGATCATGCCAATCGAGTTAGCTAGGGCCCGTGATCGATCCTTGTTTCGACATTGGTGTAAGGCAGGAGAGAGAGACAAAGTAAGAGAAGGATGGTATCGGCCTCCACCGTACCAAGAGGCCCATAAGGAAGAAAGCCAGAGTAGTCTGGTTAAGGATACGCTGTCTCCACGAGCGAGCGCCGCTCTCTTTCATGTTAGTAACCGTTCCCTCTGCCACCGCGGCCGCCGGGCCGCTTTTCTCTCGACAGCTCGCTTCGGACATGGTCGAATTCGCGGTTTCTTTCACCCGCGCAGCTGCTGTTAACAACTGCGCTACTGGCTCTTCCATATTTCTTGAGCCTTCTAAAGGAAAGGGCGTGTGTCACTCTCAAGTCTCCTGGGTGGTACAGGTAGGTAATCTCTAAGCCGAGGGGGAGCTAACCTATGTAGCTAGCGAGCACTCTGGGTGTGGTAGTGTAGTAATAGTATGGCAGTTTCATTTTCCATCCTTTGTCTCGTGAAGTTCCTGCCTGACCTTCCTTTTGCCGATTTAACTTGCCGAGACTGACTCCCTTTTGTGTGACTGACGTCTGCGCCGCAGAGTCGGGTCCCAAGCCCAACCAACGTACTGGATATGCAAGGCAGGGCAGCCACAACTCTCTCTCCCTCCCTTTTCTCTCTTTGGATATCCTGCAGGCATTTTATTGACCAGCAGGCAGGCCCTTACTTATATCCGGCTCCTGGGGAGAGCATCCGGTGAGGCAACAGCATCAATGTTTTCGAGCCCCTCAATAGGTTTCTTACCAAATCGAATTGCACATGCGGTCCCCCCCTAACAGTTGCAGGCAGCCCTAACACCGTAGCAAGGTTACACGCCAGGGAAAGAAAAGAAGTGGCGAGTAGTTTGTCATGTTGTTTGTTTGCTCCCTCCTCCTCCTCCTCCTCTCCCCACTTACCATAGCAAGCAGTAGATTGACTACACCTTTCCAGCGAGCGATCCCGCTGTGGAAATTCCCGACAATGCGTAGAGATGGTCAAGGTTCTCATTCGGGATGTTGTCGTCCTGTAGGTGTTAATTTTTAAAATATAAGCCCGGAAACAGAGGTTTTGCCTGGATGGTAACTCCCGTACTTGGCATCATAGGGAGGGAACTCGCATAGATTCATGATCACAAAGGGGATCTGTTTACCAAGTGGCAAGGGGGAAGTGCACACCACTACTATGTAGGTAGGCCAGGCTGTAACCAAAGCATCTTGTACAGCAGTAGATAAAGGATACGATACCATATTCTGCATTTGTGCCCGTAAGCGTTCAATAACATGACACAATCCTTTAACGGTGCTTGACCCAGTAAGCCTGGGGATTACACCAACCCTGCAGTCCGACGATCCCCCAGTCCATCCCTAGGCCGCTCTCCTTGTGTCCTCCGTACGGGACGTTGGGCGCGAGCTCGAAGTGCGTGTTGACCCAGATGCTGCCCGCCTCGAGCTGCTCGGCCATCCTCTTGGCGCGCTCGACATCCTTGCTCCATACCGAAGCGCCCAGGCCGAGCTTCGTCGCGTTGGCGCGCTTGATCACGTCCTGCTCGTCGGACCACTTGAGCACCGGCACGATGGGTCCGAAGGGCTCCTCCGTGACGATGGACGAGTCTTCGGGAGGGTTGTTGATGATGGTTGGGGCGACGTAGAATCCTTTCGCATCCTTGCTGCTCCCAATGTCATCCTCACCACCGAGAGCCGTCTTCCAGCCCTGCTTCTCGATCTGGGAGTAGAAGTTCTTCTGCAGCTTGTCGACCTGCATCTGGTTCTGGATCGGGCTGAAGAAGGCGTCCGGGCCGTCGTCGCCGGGGGCGGGGAACTGGTTCACGACGGCGACGAGGGCGGCCAGGAAGCGGTCGTAGACGGCCTCGTGCACGTAGATGCGCTTGATGTTCATGCAGATCTGGCCCGAGTGGACAAAGGCGAGGAAGGCGACCTTGGCGACGACGGCGTCGACGTCGACGTCGTCGCACACGATGGCCGCGTCGTTGCCGCCCAGCTCGAGCGTCACGCGCTTCAGGGTGCTGGCGCACGCCGCCATGACCTTCTTGCCCGTCTCGACGGACCCCGTGAAGCTGACCTTGGCCACGTCCGGGTGCGCCGTGAGCAGGGGCCCCAGGCTGTCCTCGCCGCTGAGGGCCTGGAACACGCCGGGCGGGAAGACCTTGGCCCCTATCTCGGCCATCTTTAAGGCGGAATAGGGCGCGTATGGCGAGGGTTTCCAGATGAACGTGTTACCTGCGAGCAGGGCCGGGATCAGTTTCCCGGCGCCCAGACAGAGGGGGAAGTTCCAGGGCACGATGCCCACGCCCACGCCGAGGGGCACGTGGCGGACGATGGCCGTTCGCTACTCATCACATTTATCCATCTCAGGTTAGATCAGCGATTGTATAGGAAAGAACAAAAATTAAAAAAAAAAAAAAAAAAAAAAACCTTACGTCTTCATCATCGACGGGTTTCTCCTCCATCAGCCTCAACTTGGGCGTCTCGCGCGCGAGGCCCATGACCAGAAACATCTCGAAGCCGGCGGCCTGGACGGGCTTCCCCAGCTCCTTGCGCAACAGCTCGACGAGCCCATCGTGGTTCGCCTGCAGAGCGTCGGCGAACTTGTTCAGGTACTCCGCGCGCTCGTCCTGCGTGAGCTTGCTCCACGACTGGAAGGCTGCCTTACCGGCGCTGACTGCGCGGTCCACGTCCTCCTGGCCCGACACGGGGGCTTCCCAGAGCGGGGACTGGTCTTTGGGATTCAGCGTGTGCCGGGTTTGAGGAGTCGTGCTGAGCTCGTTGTTGATCACATTGTGGAAGGTCTAGAAAGGGGTTGATTAGGAGTGAAATGCCATACAGGGTAAGTGAGGCAACCTAGGTAGTGGGTCCGGGGATGAATGAATTCTCGGGTCAGAATCAGATACTCACATCAAATGATATCTTGTATTCCGCCATGATCGTATCTGGAATTGTGATGTGATGGAATTTGCATGCGGGATGAAAGAGGAATGAGACAGAGAGACACAATGCAGCTTCAAAAAGTGACAATCCCTCTTCTATACAAATGACAGAAGGATTACTTTGTTTTCTGGTCGTACCAAAACCAGGCAAGGGAGATAGGAGATAGGAGACGGCCGAGGTTGATACGTGGTGTGTGTATGTGTTGTTTGTTTGTTCCCCCTCTCCCCCCCCAGGCCCCTGGGTTAAAGTAGTGACTTGCCAACTCTTTACGTACCTGTACAATTAAATATTCTACCAGATGGTGTACTCTACCTAGTCAAGGCTTTATTGATACCTTACCTAATGTAGGTACTATAGGCTCGCTTGGATGTTGGCCCGACAAAGTCGACAGGGGCGAGCTGCAGTTGGTTCTGATGTGCATCGTGTTGGATGGATCATGGAGCATCGCATGTACAAACAAAGTACATGCATAAGTACCATGCCAACATCGAATCTCTCCACGAGAAGAGGGGACGAGAACGTACATTTCAGTATGGACAAGACTGGTTCCCACGGATGTAGAATCGTGACAGATGACCACCACGATCGTACCTTCAACTGGTAAATTGTAATAGATGTATGTACTGTGGTAACAGTAGCGGTCCAGAAACCTGGGATCCTCTAGTACAAGTAAATGAACTTACAGGGTTCTATACGAGCAGGTTCTCTTTATTGGTCCACCTATTTATTATTTGCAGAAAAGATGAGCTGTCACATTCACGAGGAAGTTGCAGAAGACTGTGTACACAGTAGGCAGGCATGATACAGTGCGGCATAAAGTGACACTTTCCTTCATGAACAGGTGCAGACACAGTCTATACACTGTACATGCTCACCATGGATCTTCAAACATTGCCGAGTAACCTTAGGTACCGATATATTGACAATGTTGTGATCAGATTCGTATCTTATGCACACGGTTTTGTCACTTATATAATCATTCTGTGCTAGAACTCAACAGCCCTTCCCCTATCCGCCTGTGAAGATTTTCAACCTCCTTTTACACCGCGGAGGCACTCATATGATCGTATCGAGGCACTGTTGGTGAAGCCTGTGAAGGAATACCAGGTGCCCGGACTGTACCTGGATTCTAGAAACCGAAAATAAATGAGGTACCCGACGGGGAGTTGGCCCGAGAAGGACCTCAATCCCAGCCCGAGCCCGGCGGGTCGGTTACCCGAGCGCTAAGAGTGATCCTTATGAAGGGGGATGATGCGAAAAAGTCCCGATCCTCAAGATGCCTTGCTCTGTCTGTATCTTTCACAAGATTCATGGATGAGCTCTCAGTCTCACCGTGTTACACAGTAGAGTAGATCTACTAACTAGGTTACAGTACCTTAAGTGCTTGGCTGTGTTCAGGTGTTGCTCTTGTTGATTAATCTCATCTCTGCCCAGTGTTTTATCATCTTAAACTCGAAGTCACTTGGACTGGTTGATTTCTTTTTATTTTACTTTTCTGTGAGACGGATGAGTTGGGCTGAGATCTTGCTATGGATAGACGGACGGCAAATCCTGTTATTATTACTTAGATGCCATAGCTTTCCGCATGGATTTTCATCTCTGTCTTTTTCCCTTCTCTCTGTATTACTAGCTACATCACTGCATATGACACACCATTCCCTCCCGATGCAGCGGAGCTGAAAACCATAATCGTGAAGCTTCCCTATTTTGTTAACAAGAAAGAATAGGAGGGGAAAAAAAGGTTGAAAAGATGGCCAGCGAGCAACTAATCGAGACATGGGTCCTGTATTCCCTCGGGTCTCTCGTCATTTTCACGAGGATAGCGGTCCGGTTGAGGATGGTCGGGATCAGGGGCTTCATGCCGGACGACTATCTCATCTTTCTCTCCTGGGTACGTATTCATAATATTCAAGAAAGCGTCTAAAGCAATGTGTTTATACCATCTCATAACTCGAACAAAATACAGGCGACATACACGGTAATGACGGTCGCGGCACACATCGTCGGCGGCCTCGGCGACATGCACGCGCTGCCCATGTCGGAGCGCGAGGCCCTGTCGGCCGAGGACGCGGCGTCGTACGTCTACGCGACGCAGTGGTTCTGCGCCGGCGTCGCCACCTACCTCCTCTTCATCTGGACGCTGAAGCTCAACATGCTCTTCCTCTACCAGCGCGTCGTGCGCGGCCTCTGGGTCGAGCGGCTCATCAAGCCGACCATGTACGTCGTCGGCGCGAGCTTCGCCGCCATCTACCTCATCCTCTTCTGTGCCTGCCGGCCCTTCCACCGCATGTGGGTCATCTATCCGGACCAAGGACGTGAGTTTATTTCTTTTTTGCTCCCTAATCACAGTGGGTTTGGCTTTTTTACTGACTTTTTCTTGCGCGAAAATCAGCAACAAACAGCCTACTGTCAACCACAGTCCGTCCTCAACATGGTACCGCCGCTTGTCCTGAATATCGTCACAGACATCATGATCATGGCCACCCCCGCCCCCGTCGTCCTCAAGGTCCAGACGGCGCTGTGGAAGAGGATAAGCCTGATCGCCCTGTTCGGCGCCGTCGTGTTCATCATGATCGCCGCCATTCTCAGAGTTACCATGGTCTTGATAGTAAGTTCTTTCTCTCTCTCACACGGCAATTCCTATCTTTTCACGGGGGTAAATAAAAAAAAGGGTTGAGTTGGACACTACCCGGCAGGCCATTACACCCATCTCATTCCTTGCACTCTATTTTCCATTCCCCTCTCTAACAAACAAAAAACCACAAAACAGCTCAAAAGCGGCCCCGTCGCAGCCATCTGGTCCTGCCGCGAAGACTTCGTGGCCATCGTCGTGGGCCAATCGATCCTCATCCGGCCCATGTTCGCCCGTTCCTTCTGGGGGGGCAGCAGCAGCACTATCATCAAAGACAACTACCATCGTCAGGGCAGCGGCAAAGAGACGGACGATATGGAAGGCCGCTCCGTCGAGATCGGCAGCTATAACAAGAACAACAATAATAATAAGGTCAAGGACCCCTTCAGCTTGACGGCCGCGCTGGTCACGGTCGACGACGACGACGAGAATGGGTTATATAATAAGGGGTACGGTGGTAGTAATAATAATGGCAGTGCGGTTTCTGGTATCCATGGTGCGGATGAAGAACCAAAACGACTCGAGAACGCCGCGGGAGAGAGACAGTGGCAGCAGAGGCAGAGGCAGAGTCACCACGGTCAGAGCACAGAGAATAAGGACAAGTTGGTCATCCACGTCAGCAAGAACGTGGTTGTCGAGGCTGCCACTAACACCAACTTGGACTCACGAGACGTCGTCACCGGTAGTAGTAGGGAAAGCAGTTCTTTTCAGGCTACGGCTACCACTACCACTACCACGCGCGCGAGGGCGTGGAATGGTGTGTGAGTGGTGTCGTGAGCAGAAAGTCTTATATGTCTGGCTCTCAGAGGTCTTGGTTTATTAAGTGAGGAGAGGAGACAAAAAGGGGTAAAGAAGAGTCTGTATTGGTTATTGCATACTACAACCTACTTACTCACTAATCGCCCTGCCCTGACTTGCGTGTTAACCTAACCTAGTAGCAATAGACTATGGCCAGCTGTGCATCTGTTTTGGTCTATCAGTGTATTTTCTCAATCTGACATATAAACAGAGTAACAGGACAGGAAGAAATAGGACGTCAAATTGCTTTTCGGTTTAAACAATCTGCTGGCGTATAATTCCATCCTCGAAAGTTAATCTCATGATTACTGTATTACGGAATCCTATTAATGACCTAATTATCAAACCGTCCGTCTCCTGGCTTTCTGCCGTTGCGCCTTGTCACTCACTACCCGCATAATCAATTTTTTCATGCTTGCTCTGTTCTCCCGCAAGCATGTCAAGGAAGAACGAAACCCTCAAATCAAACAAACCTAACTCCAACTCCAATTCCCCACCCTTGCTTCTCTCTCTCTCTTTCTCATTAAAAATCTATCTACAATGCGAAAGGGGGAAAGAGGACACGACACGCCCACTCTTCTGCTTAAGTAGGTAGGTAGGTTAGGTTTCCTACACATCGATACTACCTACATACTCCCCATAGAGGTAGAAGAAGTAGCGAGACTCGAGAGGGTGTGTTCGCGAGGGAAGGTAGTAGTAGTATCCGCGTCTGATCTTCCTCTTCCTCTTCCTCCTCCTCCTGCTCCTCCTCTTTCCCCATTTCCATCTCCTCGTCCTTGTCCGAATGTATCAGTATTGTCGTTATGATTGGCAACGCTGCTGCGATGATGATGACGACGGAGACGACGAGGAATGTAGCGCGATAGAGGACCCAGACCCAGAGCCAGACCAAGACCGGAACGAGGACGAGGACCAAGACCAAGACCAGATCGGGGGCGGGGTGTAGAGTGGCTGTTCGGATCCATGCTGGGCGCGAAACTCTCGTTCACACTCGGATTGACACCCACACTCACACCTGGATCCGTAATCCCTGCATAGACACCCCACACCACAGTCGGACCAAGGGTGCTGCTACTTGGACTGGGCGTTCCTCGATACGAACGGCCCGGCGGAGTGGGCGTGAGTGTGTACCGAGGTCGTCGGGGCGCAGAGCTGTCGCCACTGCTTTTGTCACTACTAGCAGGTCTGGGTCTAGCACCTGGACTAGGACTAGGAGATGGAGATGCAGTGGGACTCGGAGTAGGGTCCGGGTTCCGGACCTCGAGCCTGCTTCTCGGGCGCGAGAGGAATCGTCTTTGGTACATGCTCGCGCTGTAGCTGGGCGTCAGGCTAGTGTTGTTGTTGTTGCTGTTGTTGTTGTTGCTGAGCTCGGGACTTTGGCTCAGAGGTGGGTGACTGGGGATCGAATTGCGAGATTGATGTCCCTCGTCGTCGCCCAGGATACGGGCTAATGTGACGGTCAGAGTGGGCGTGTTCACGCGACTGCTGTTTCTCTCATCACTACCACTCTCTCTATCATCGCCATTGATATTCGTGATAGCATCAGGCTCACGAGCTCCTCCTTCGGCGAGTATTATCCGCGTATGCGTATCACCATCCTCATCCTCCCTCTCCTCCACTCCTGCACCTGCGTCATCATGAGGAGTAGAAGGGTAGCTGGGATTCGTCGGCGTGTTGCTCTGGCTGTGGTACTGGTACTGGAACTGGTGGATGTAGTTGTACTCGTGCCGGATCACCGTATTGTCGCTCCCGCCCGAGACGGAGAAGTCGCGCGGGGAGACGGAGCGCGAGACGTCGAGGTCGGGATCTTGTTCGTAGTGGTGATAGGAGCGGGGGGAGGAGTCGTCCCCTCCTCCTTCTTCTCCTTCTGTTGTTGTTTGGTGCTGTTGCGTATCCGTATCGTTGTGTATGCGTATGTGCGTCTGCACATAACCCGCATCTGCATCATAAGGTAGAGACAGAGGTGGAGGTAAAGATGGAGTCGCCCGGGGAGGAAGAGGAAACATGGGGATCACGATATCGCTACTCCCTCCTGAATGCAGATCTGAGCCGCCGCGCGATCCGAAGCGTGTACCTGTGCCAGTTGCTGATTCAGATTGCGCACTCCCACCACCACCACCACCAGCTCGGTTCATGTTCCGACTTCGTGACACGCTCAGAGTCTCGCTTATAGCGCGGAGGGATTGCCGGATCGACTGCAGTGTCGGCGAGCGGAAGGCGAAACTAGGGCGCAGGGACGAGCCCCGGGGCGGGATGACAGGAGGGCTGAAGGGAGTCTTGCTGGTCGTTGTTACGTTCGGGTCTTGTTGGCCCTGGCGGCTGTTGTGCGGCACTGGCGTTGATGGGAAGATACCTCCTCCCTCTGGTGGTTCGACTGTTGGGAGGATTGGTTCGCTTCTTCTTCGACTGTGAGGGGAGTGACATGTCAGTCAGTAGTAGCAAGTGATTAATAGAAAGAAACAGAACATACCTCCGACTGAAAAATGGATTCCTATTCCTCGACAGCAGCACATTCCCACTGCTCTGCGTTCCCACATTCGCACCCTGTTCTCCTTCATCAAAACCTCTGCCCGACGACCCCTTCAGTCGCGCTTTCAACCAATCGTAAACGACGTCCAGACCGACGACAGAAGCATACTGGCGATACATGGCCCTTGCCTCGACCGTCATGCCAAAGAAGATAACAATGACAACCGTCGTGGCGATGGGGATCCACGCGAAGTTCAGCACCGCAGAGGGCAGGATCCAGGACGGGGTGAAGAGGATGGTGCTCCAGGGGTACGGGTTCCCGTGCATGCGGATGCGCTCGAACGAGTACGGCTTGAAGGACTCGACCGTGCCGCGGATGTTGAGGTACGTGAAGTACGTCGTCACCGGCAGGTAGACCACGAGGATGGACAGACACATGTAGTAAAGACGCCGGCGCGTGCGGCTTGCACGGATGGAGATTTCGCTGTTGGACTTGAGGATCCCTTGTGTCTGTTTCGTGATTTTGTGGTAGCGTCGCCAGAGAAGGACTGTGACAGTGACAACTCAGGGATTAGTTCATTCCATCACTGTTTATGAGGTTGATCAAGTGCTGTCTGTATAAGTGAAAGTCTTACTGGCATAGGGCACAGCCAAAATGGAAAACACAGCACCCGGGATATCAAAGACCACCGTCTTGGGCCAGCTCGTATCGTAAATAGCGATACAACCAGCCACCGCCCCGATGATGTACCTCTGCGCGAGATCGAAGTAGGTAAACACAATCTGGACCGCCGGGATGGGGAAGATGATGGCAGCCTGGATGAGGTTCCGCCTCGACCAGGCGGCGCGGTCGGCAGAGGCCCGCTTGAGCCGCATCTGCTGCGCGAGGTTGAACATGATGGTGAAGACGCAAGCGGCGTACATGGTCTCGAGCGGCGCCGTGATGTACACTTCGACGTCGCAGAGGCCGCGGCCGTCCCACCAGCCACGCCAGTCGTCCGTCGGCCAGATGCTCGCGTTGACGATGGTCATGATGTTCATGATGACCACGTCGACGATCAGGACCACGCTGGCGAACTCGCCATTTCGCAGCAGCAGCCGGAAGGGAACCCAGCAGAGCAGGATGCCGACGATGGCGCAGATGACGCGCGCGATGAGGTTCGCAAGGAGGAGGTCCGGGTTGCCGTGAGCATGATCAGCCATCTTTTACTGCTGGCGAACCGCTAATTATGGGATGGTTGGTAGTGGCATCAGCGGGGCAAGTTGTAGACTTGTAGTCGCGATTGGGTTTTATTTGTGAGAAGTGAATCGTAATGCTCGAGAAGGGTGATACCTGTCACCGTTACTTGATCTCGGTCGCTGGTATTACCACTGATGGTAAAGTTTTACAAGTCGTGAACAACGTCTCACAGGGTCGACTTAAAGACGGAACATTTTGCAATGTAGCTCACAAGCTTATTGCTGCGAGTACACCATTTTGCAATCCCATTTTGTGCGAGCCATTCAGGGCTTAAGAGATGGTTAAACGGTGCCATTGTCTACCATAAGAAAACAATGCAATATCAACCAACAGTGGCATCTGGCCACTGTCCAATTCATTATTCCACGACCATTCCACTCCAAGTTGCCCATTATGATTTTGGCGATTTAGTACCTTGGACAATAAATCAGTTATTGTGTGAATGGAAACTGATATTTATTGACTGATTGTAATCCACCTATATTGTGTTGTTTGTGAGGCACTGGACCTCCTCTGAAAACTGGTCTTTCTCGAACATCGAGGAGTAGGTAGTGAGTTTGGGATGTGCTCACATAGGGGAGTCACGTGCTTCAGCTCTTCACACTGGCCGTGTTTGTCAGGTGAGAATAGGTACTGGCCCCTGGGTACCTGCAAATAAGTATGGACTCGAATCGGAGCCCTCGGCCGATGGTAGTCAGGTGACCAAGGGCAATTCCAACATACCACATAAAAACGGAATAAAAAGCCCTGAATAATGCAAGATGCAGGAAGATGCGATCTCCCAAACTCTAAATTCCATCAAGTCACCCGACCGGCAAATACGGAGGGGAGACGCAGGGATAGACCTAGCATGAGTCGCTTTCAATCTGACTGATTCGCATCTTTCACGGATCTGAACTAAAGGGGTGAGAAATATTCTCGAAGGAAAAGAGGGGGAAAAATGTGAAATCTCTGTTTTTCTCGTCTTTCTCAATCAGGAAAGCAGCATCCTGGGCCCGGGGTTTTTGCCTGTATGAACCCAATACAGACCGATGAGCTTTTTCGATCTGATTCTCGCGAGTCATCGGGAATGACCCGCCTTAGCCTACCCCAGGCTCACCCCATACTCTCTTCTCTTTCCCCAGGTTTGTCTGAATTGTTCAGTCGAGATAGTATAGACGAAGAGGCGCAGGTCAACAATGGACTGGAAGTCAAATTCCTAGTCCAAATACTACCTGAGAGAGTGTAGAACTTTAGACTAGAGTGTCGCCGGCTCCGGAAGGTCCCATCAGCCTCATTCGGCATTGGTTCTTGTAAGTACTCAAGTACCTTATGTATTGTCACTGACAATGGCGGGGCCCCGGCTTAGGTGGGGTATTCACAGGGATCAGGAGCCAAATGACGTTCTGGCGATCCTAACGCTTGGTGTTTGGTGGGGCCCACACACATTTTCCTTTCTTTCTGATTCTCACCCGACCTTATCCTGTGTCACAGACTTACAGAACTGGCTTCACAGAAATATCAAGTGTTTATTGATACTTTAAATAATAGGCTGCCAAATGGTCACAAGCGTCAATGGATTTTAACAGATAGCAGTAGTTGTAGATCCATCTAGATGATCGTGGCTCCCAGGTACCTACCTACAGCACTGGTGTACCTAGAAGCACTATTCAGAATACAGAAACCATTACAACAGAATGGCGTAGGCTAGCTACATTAGTACCGTCTGCTAAGACATGCTTAAGTATTAAATTTTGACGGAGGACGGGCACTAACGGTGTACTAGGAGATGTGTCAAGTTCCTAGACGGACATATGATTGGTGAGAATGTCACAAAGGCCTTTTACGGCACATTTTTCGATGCAGGACGGTCAGGACCTATCTACCTCTAGCTTTGCGTCATGGCGTCGGCGAGTGTGGTATTTATGGCGCAACTATGTTCAACGTAAAATTCCCGTAAAACACCAGATCCACATGGTTCAAGTGTTCAACCTGGGCTAGGTACATGCTACGTTGACTGGTTGACAATTTATCCCACATTACGCCGTAGATAGAAGCCCGAATACAACAGACACAATATCTAGACCAAGAGCTTCTCTCTCTCTCTCATACAGAACAGAGATGATGTGTAGTATTCTGTGTAACTTAGCCCACCGCGACTGCATTCAAATCCCCGTTTTTGACGCACATACTTAGTACAAGGCTTTTACCATCGAGGATATGATGATCTTGTCAGCCTACGCATCAATTGTGTGCAGCGTGGGTGACGTCACTCCTGCTTTGTTCGGGCTTCTAAGGCTCTGTTCAGTAGTAGGATTCGCTGATTTTCTCCTGCGCACTTAACCCCTTTCGGTGTATGGTTCACGACATGGTCATCCCTGGCAGCCACGCCGCATAATCCTTCATGTAGAGCCGGACTATGCTCGTAAGTAACTTCCTCGCACTACCACAACCTAAATGTACAACAGCCGGCACGCTAAGCGGATCATCGTGATCGCTACTGCTACTTTTTCTTTGCTCTGTCCCCAGAATCCCCAGATACCGTTGAACAATAGAATAAACGGAAATAAGCGGAAAAGAGTGCATGTCACGTCCTGAATATGACAACATCTGTATAGAAGCAGGTGTAGCCCGGTCGATCTTCTTTAGCTGGGATGGTCAAATCGTAGGACGGGTTATAATATAAAAGTCACTGCCTACCTAGACCTACCTCATATACACGTACACATGCTTTATTTCTACGTGCATCTTTCAAACCTTGACCCTAGTAATAACACCTTGAAGATCGGACAAGACTGCAGGCATGCACTGATCCCCTATTGAATATCTGTCTAGATCCCAATTTGATTTCCCCTCTTCTCTCCTACTTCTTCTTAAATAATTTCTATCCACCTTTCAGAATAATTGACATACCTTTTGCTACCTTTTTTGGATACACCATTGACCAGTCTTCATATCCACAACTGATAGTAGACATACATACGTGTATACCAACTACCTCCTCAAACGAGAAGCGATCACAAGTGCCCTTTAATAAGAGCCCGTGACTAGAGCCCTGTCGTCATGGAAGGAACTCAAAAGAAGTGGCCTGGCCACACGTTCGAAAACGATAGCGAGAGTCGTGAGAAGTCGTCGGGATCCAGCACCGAAGAGCTGAAGGACACCAAGGACGAGGCCAATGCCGTGCCCACCGTTGCCCAGACCGTCAACGCCCGCGAAGCAGAGAAGGACCATATAGCCACTAGGGACGGCAAGCGGGAGCTGCAGGCCGCCGATTGCGAAGACGAGCTGGCCTTCGCCTATTCCCCGCGGAAGAAGTGGTGGATTCTAACTGTCATCTTCCTCGTGCAAACATCCATGAACTTCAACACGTCTCTCTACTCCAACGGTCTCAAAGGCATCTCGGAGGAATTTCACGTCAGCGAACAGGCCGCTCGTGTTGGTGCTGCCGCCTTTCTGGTCGCCTACGCTTTCGGATGTGAGCTGTGGGCGCCGTGGTCAGAGGAATTCGGCCGCAAACCCGTCCTGCAACTGTCGCTGTTCTTCACCAACATCTTCACCATCCCCGTCGCTCTGGCTCCCAACTTTGGCACCATCGTGGTAGCCAGGACCTTGGGTGGACTTTCGACAGCTGGCGGCAGTGTCACACTCGGCATGGTGGCAGATCTATATGACAGCGATAACCAACAGCTTGCCGTCGCGTACATGTAAGTGGTCATCTCTCTCCCTCCCTCTCTCTCTTCCCTCCACCTGTCTGAGCAAGCATCTCTAACCCTGCCGCATCACAGTGTGTTCTCGTCCGTCGGCGGTTCCATCCTCGGTCCCATCATCGGAGGTTTCGTCGAGACATTGGCTCCCAACGTCGCATGGCGCTGGTGCACTTGGATCCAGCTCATCTTCGGCGCCTCCGTTCAGCTGTTGCACATCTTCACCGTTCCCGAGACCCGGACAACCATCATGATGGACAGAGTGGCCAAGAAGCGGAGAAGCACAGGCGTGGACCCCAACATTTGGGGCCCCGGTGAGATCTACCCCTTCCGAGAGCGCTTCACCTTCAAAGAACTGATGCACACTTGGTCGCGACCTTTCCGCATGTTCTTGACCGAGCCCATCGTCCTTTCCCTCTCCCTGCTCTCCGGATTCTCCGACGCCCTCATCTTCATGCAGATCCAGTCTCTCGGGCTTGTCTACAAGCAGTGGAACTTCAACTCGTGGCAGATCGGTCTGTCTTTCATCCCCTTCGCACTCGGCTACACCATCGCCTGGCTCATCTTCATCCCCTCTTTCCGGCGAAACCGGCTGAAGAGGGAGAGGAATCCGCACGACGAGCACGCCCAGTACGAGTCGAGGCTGTATCTGCTGCTCTGGCTCGCCCCCTGTCTTCCCATCGGCCTGATCATCTTTGCCTGGACGAGCATGGGACCACCTCTGCACTGGATCGGCACCATGTTCGGAACAACAATCATCGGCATTGCCAACTATGCCATCTACATGGCCACAATCGACTATATGATATGTGCGTATGGTCCATACTCGGCCTCGGCTACTGGTGGCAACGGTTGGGCCCGCGACATCCTGGCCGGTATCCTGACGGTGCCTGCCACGCCCTTCTACCTCAACATCGGCAAAGAGAAGGGCACGAACCTCCAGTACGCCTCCACCATCCTGTTCGCCATCTCGGCTGTGTTGGTGACGGCCATCTACGCGGTTTACTATTGGGGCCCGACGCTACGTAAGCGCTCGCCCTTCGCACAGGACTTGGCCTCGGGTGCCGCAAACGCCGAAACACGTCACGCTCCCACCGCTGGCAGAGCAGTCTCCGCTCTGGACGGTCACCGCGATCACGACCCAGAGGCCATGGCCGTTCTCGCCGAGAAGTCGGTCTCAACGCCGCCTCTGGCTATTATAGAGCACCGAGAAGAGGTCAGCGAGCAGAGCTCAGCGGCGAGAATCGGATTCGGTCCCACGTCGCCACGAAGCTCATACATAGCAAGTGTGCAGGCTGCCTCGCGTCGGCACAGCAGAGAAGCCAGCAGAGAAGGGAGCAAACCTCCCAGCGCAAACGCGAGTCGGAGAAATAGTCTGGAGCAAGCACATATCGCCGCGGGAGACTTCACAGGCGATCAACTCCACTCACGGCTGGCAAACTTGGGCACGATAATGTCCGAACAGACGGAGTCGCATTCATCATAATGCCCTACTATCACCCTCTTCTTGGGTCTCAGAATGGGAAA
Organism: Xylariaceae sp. FL0594; assembly: GCA_022385605.1. Classification (NCBI taxonomy): domain Eukaryota; kingdom Fungi; phylum Ascomycota; class Sordariomycetes; order Xylariales; family Xylariaceae; species Xylariaceae sp. FL0594. The sequence continues at coordinate 16,113 of MU280918.1, forward strand.
AGTCGACCGTCGACTGGTCGTTTTTTGTTTTTGTTTGTGGTGTTCACATTGGCGTTTATTGGATGCGATACGGGAAACTTTGACTTCAACCTGTATGGGGTAATGAGAATTATGGGATTGGACAGGTGGGAAAGTCGGTTGACTGACTGGACTGCCTGACTGGTTGATTGGTTGTTTTTATGGTTGTATTGGCTGGCATATTGTAGCCACTAGCGGAATTGGCATTCGCATTCGGACATGAATTTACGGGATAGGAATCGATTGAATGGATAGGATAGGATTTGAAGGATACTTTGATACTCTTGTACGTGTAATTGACTCTTTGTGCTTGTATCAGCAAACCAAAGTATTTTGAACCAAATTTACTGCTGTGCCTATGGAAAATTCTTTGAATGTGATGGCATGAGGCGAGAGAGCAACGGTTCGGTCATCTTTTTAGGTGGTTACGTCCTTCTCTTTCCCCCCTTGGAATGTTGTAACCATTATTGTACAGTATATTGTAAGTATTCTAATAGGGTGGGTTTGGTTGGTTGGGTAAGTACAAGTAAGATTGAAGTACAATAGGTATATTTACATACTTCATGTATACATTACAAGGTATATTACAAAAAAGACCGAAAAGCAAGCAGTCTAGTACCTTTTCCTTTGTTTAAATCAAAGCCTGGCCCATATACATGCTCTCCCTGACCTCGGCGACGATATCGCGCCTGTCGTCCCTGCCGACGAGGACGAGGCCGCGGCCGCGACGGCCCATGCGGCCGGCGCGGCCGAGGCGGTGGATGAAGTCGATGGTGGTGTGGGGCACGTCGTAGAGGATGACGTGGCGGACGGCGACGGTGTCGATGCCGCGGGAGGCGAGGTCGGTGGCGACGATGACTTTGGTGTTGGGGAGGGAGCGTTTCGTCGTCGTCGTTGATGATGATGATGATGATGCGGACGTTGGTTTGGTAGAGGCCACGGATTCGGAGAGCTTGGTCTTCATGGGCTCGTTCGACGTGAAGGACTCGAGCATCTCGGATTGGCGCTGCTCCTCGGTGTCGCGGTGGAGGGCGACGGCGTCGATGCCCTTGGAGACGAGGTAGTCGGCCACCTCCTGGGTGGTCTCGCGCTCGTTGACGAAGACCATGACGCGCTTGACGTCGACCTCGCCGGGGACGGCGCCCTCGTGGCGGGCGGCGTCCTTGCCGATGGACCAGATGGCGTCGGCGCACGCGAGGTTCTTGTTGTTGCGGTACGGGTCCTTGGACACGTCGATGACGCCGAGCTGGACGCGGCGCGGGATGGCGTGCAGGTTCGGCGTCGTGATGCGCGCCATGTCCGGGAACTCCTTGGCCAGGAAGTTGTCCAGGCGCTTGGGGATGGTGGCGGAGCAGAGGACGAGCTGCTTGACCGAGGGGAGTGCGCGGTCAAGGATCGACGTCGTCACGGGCGAGAAGCTGCGGTCGAAGAGCGAGTCGGCCTCGTCGATGATCAGGTGGCTGACGCGCGACAGGATGTTCGGGTCCGTGTTCGCCATGGACGAGAGCAGGTGCGGCGTCGTGACGACGAGGTCGATGCCCCGGGGCGAGTACATGGTCTTCTGGATCACGTTGGCCGACACGTTGGCGGAGAACATGGACGCCTTGAACTTGACGGCGTGCGAGAGCGACTTGGCCACGGCGCCGACCTGGTCGACTAGCTCGGCCGTCGGGACGAGCACGACGACCCTCGGGCGGGCCGTGGTGGGATGGGGCTCGAGCTCGTCGGGGCCCTCGTACCCGGGCTCTCTCATGGCTGCTATCTGCTTCTCAAAGTATTCGCGGTAGGCAACGATATCCGGGTCCACGGCCTCAGCCTCTTTGAGCGCGTGGACTGCAGGAAGCAGGTAAGCCAGAGTTTTACCGGAGCCAGTCTCGGCCGCCAGGAGGAACTCCTCTCTTGCGGGTTTAGGAGATGCCCCCCTGCTGCTGCCTCTGCGACTGCCCTGGTTCGTGCCCTGGCCCAGCAAGGCCGGTATGGCTAGTCTCTGGATCGGGGTGGGTTTGACGTCCGTCATCCCCTTGAGCACGTCTTGTGAGATGGCGGACTTGATGGCGGGCTGGAGGGTGAACTGGTCGAACGAGTCCACCTCGGTTATGGAGGCCTTGGTTTGCGCCCGCTGGTTGTACGGTATGGATGCGAGGGAGCTCTGCATCTTCATCGCCTTCGTCCGCCGACCGTCCTTCTTGTCGTCTCTGTCTCGGTCATTGCGACCACCTCTGGCATTATCACTGCGCGGGGGCGCTCTGGAAGGTCGTCTGTCTTCTCGCACATGGGCAACGGTCTGGTTCATGCCGCCGAAGGGGCCTTCCGATCTCCGCCGGGGTCTGTCTCTGTCTCTGTCTCTGTCATTATTGCGACTTCTAACCTCTCCGTCTCGTCTGGGTTCGCGTCCGACTCGGTCTGAGAGCACCATTCGCGACGGGCTCGTCTTCGCCCGGCCGGAAAAGGATCGTTGAGGGGCTGCTGTCCATGACTGCTGGGGTCTGGCACTTTGCAGGAAGAGCGCTCGGGTCGAGGCTGTGAATAGACACGAGGGACATATAGGTCTGGAAGCGAGTGTGCGCATCATCTTGAGGTCTAGAAGGGGTGCAGACATACGGGCCGGCGTTTGTCTGTTTCAATAGAAATACAAAATACAATTTGTCTATGGCGCTCAGTTGCGTTGATGATTATCGCCTGCCATGAAAGTTTTCTGGTTTGTAAATTTTTGGACACCTTCCCAGGGACTGCGCTAACCACGCCGCTAGCGACGCGATACTCCCTGTCCGCTTTCCTAAAAGGGAAAGCTCCAGGCTTTGCAACTGTGGCCTAAATGTGCTAAAACCCCCTATATCTGGCGCTATTATGCCTCTACGGAGAGGTACAGCATATGCCACTCGGAAAGAGAAATCTGTCAAAGTACGACACACTTGACACTTTCTGCAGCAACAGCAACAGGGTGACAAAATGCATGAATTGCGTGTTACCGATGCCAGATGGCCATGTTTTTGTCAAACTTCCTTTCGGAAATATCTGGCCATCAAGGTCCTCAGTTGCTGCCGGACGAATGTGTTAGCTTTCGGCCCAATTTCAGGCCGCCCAATGTCAATGTCACCGTGCTGGTGCGCTCTGCTGTCTCATTATTCTTATCACATCTTTCCGTATCTAGGCCGGGTCTCAATATCGTCCTGCCGTGGATCGGAGATGGGAAGAAGCATGCAGCCAGCGCTCGATCTGGCGTTAACATCTATATCCTCTGCGGGTCATAGTGATCTGGTAAGAACTTGGCACGCTTGGGACGGCTTGCTTGAAGTTTGGCTGGCTTCCATGAAGACTACTTGAGATTTTGGCCCTGGCCGAGACCGGTTTGGGAGTCAAGCTGTCTGTCTCAGCTATGAGTGTACGAGAATGCTGTGCAAGTCGGCCATCTTCCTGTACAAGCACGATCCATATTACCGCGCATGAAGTTCAGGTCAGGAGACAGCTTTACTCGAACCTCCCCAGCGAGATGAAAGTAAAAGGCAGGATCATGTGGCGCCAATTTGGGACATGCGGTAGGTATAACAATCTTCGATCTACCAAATAGTCACGATAGTTGAGGAGGTAATAATGTGTTTGGGATTAGTATCGACTTATCGCAACGCAGAAGGGGCTCTTGTCTCGTATCCTATAGCAACACCCCTGGGGTCAACTATGATCTGTGGGCTTCCAAGATGCAGTAGAAAGAGGTTCTCATTACTTCCAACCTCATTTACGTCCGTTGAATTGCCACTTCCCAGACGGCATGTATCAGAGGGAAATACATTGTATCAAACCAGCTTTCTTCGGCCCGTGTTCAATTTGAGAATTCGTGCGCATTGTCGACTGCACGGATCCCATTTAGGAATTGGGCCAGAACCAGACGTCTCGGAGGCAGGATGACCTATCATATCTGTACCTGGGTACTCGTGCTTGTGGATGAGAAGGCAAACTTGATTTTATTAGAATACACCAAGTCCACATGAGATGCAGGCATCCTGAGTACTTGAGCTCTTGTTCCAGGGCAGACTGTCCTTGCAGATGATTAGGAAGATCAATCATCAGGTAGTTATTGGGGTGTTATAATGAAGGGAGGGCGTAAAACCTGATGGGTTTGAAAAGTCAGAAATGAGTGACCATTGCGCTGATCAAAAGCCACTTCAACAAGAAGGCTTTATCGTCGTATTTGATGTTGCCATATTCATGCTGCTATGTAAGCGGTAAACTCGGCATTTTAAACCCAAGATCTGACTTTCAATTCAGATCGCGGCATGGTGTAGAACAGCCAGAATTGACATTGGTCGACCTCATTCAAAACAAGCCATCCAGAGGTAGCTTTTCGGTGTAAATTGTCAGATCAAATCAACAAGTGTCTGCTCTTATATCATATTCATGATTAACTGGTAGCAGTGAATACTTCGTGTGCAATGACACTCGCTCTCCGTCTAGGCCTGTCAAATCAAGTCTTTCTTATTTAAACAGTACTGCCACACCTCGAATCTGACCAATCAGAGGCCATAGATTTCTTGCCAAGTTTTTTTAATATTGCGCAATCAATTTTCGTCGCATTTAAACGTGCCCGGCACTGTTCGATAGGGCTTAGAGTTAACTATCAAACACTTCATTTGCAAACGTATGCAATAGTTGTTCGAAAGTTATTGCAGTTATAAGGTCGTAAAAAGTGCTGCAAAAGTTTTGCAGCTTGGCATTCTGGGCGTTGTGGCGTATGTTTAAACATGTGGCTTTAACTACTGAAGGAAGTAGGGGCCTAAGGCATACACAGTAGGAGGCCAAGGCAAAATATGAGACTAAGGGCAAGTAGGGGCCTAAGGCACACACAGTAGGAGACCAAGGCAGAGTACCAAGTAGGAGACTGAGGGCAGGTAGGGGGGCTGAGGCACACACAGTAGGAGACTAAGGCAAAGTAAGAAACTGAGGGCAAGTGGAGGCCTGAGGCATACACAGTAGGAGATGGACTAAGGCAGAGTAGGAAGCTAAGGGTTTCTCCTAATCCAAGCGCAGCGTGGATCAAGCGTCAGCTTGTAATACCCTATTTGTTCCCTCACATAATTGGAGTCAGGTCCCCCATTTGGTAGGTAATGCCTTGAAACCGTCAATGCTTGGGTTGGCGCTTCCAAAACCCACACAATAAGGGCAACACGAACGCCGTCGGCAATACAAACGCGGAGAATAACGGAAACATCAATCCGCTGTTGAATGGCGGCAATGATGGCAGCAACGCCAAGAACGGCAACAACGCCAACACCAACGGCAACTTGCAACAGCAATTCCCATGTGGGTCTTTCCTCGCTTCCTGTGATAAAGCCAGAAGGCGCAACTCGTAACACCGCTGCTGACTGACCACTCTAGGCCTAGAGACACCACAAGGGAGCAGGCGCCAACAACAATAACAACGCTGCTGCTGTTGCGGACGGAAACTGCACCTAAGACAGCTGATCAAGAGCAGGGAGTCGTAGGTGCTATTGCCAAGTCGAAAATTTTACAAGTAATGTCAATCAGGAAAAGTGGGCTCGAGTTGGAACAACTTAGTATGTAGCAGGAAATTGGACTCTCATTAATTACATCAATCGTACCTACCTACCTTGAGATCGCACCACAAGTGACGATGATAAATCTCAAGGTCAATAGATTAGTGCAGGATCACCGTTGAAAGTTGAAACAACTGCAGGCGTGAACCGGCCGGTGAGTACGGCCGTACCGGACCGTCATCCACCTGCCGGTGGCCCACTCCCGATTCTTGTTGAGTGCTAGCCGTGACAAGACTCTGACTACCTCGGCACCGCCATGCTCAAACATGCAGGTTGCCGACTTCATTCGAGCTTTCGAGCTTCGAGCATCGAGAAATCTTGCATCATGAGGCTTATACCATCCATCCCTTCTTGACTAATATAACGTCGCAATCTAAGACCCGGTAGTTCAGCTCGCTTATTACCCGCTGAAGCGACGCTTTCAACTTGGCCGGTACGACGTTGGAAAGCCGTTAGCGCGTCAGCTCGCCATCTCGTTGCCGACGATACCTATACCTCAAGTCTCAAGAAACTGACACGTACCATTTCATCGCCCCGTTTCTTTGCATATACAAAGGACCATTCTTTACAAACACGTTGAGATGTCTCTACAAGTCATTTACGTGACTCGCCATGGGGTGAGTGTCCCAGTCTCCACCATGTCGCAAAAGTTCAGCCTCCAACCAAGTTCACGTGGCCATTGAACGTTCAAGCTTCAAACCGAGACACACCAGTTTACCTTTCTCCACTAACCTCACCTACCAGTTTCGGTCCGCGTGGAGCGTCGACCATGTTACCGGCACCTATTCTTCATACCTTCGGTCCCCCACGGGTGTGCCGACGGACCCGGCACTCACCTCGCATGGTGTCGAGCAAGCTGACGACCTGGCCGAGCATCTCTTGGCTGTAGACCCGCCAATCGACTGTGTCTACTCCAGTCCTTATTACAGGTGCCTGCAGACTATATCGCCGTTCGTGTCTCGGCACAAGGCTCTAAAGGCGAACCCGTCATCGGGAGAGAGCCTCGATGGGCCGGGTTCCCATATCAGGATCAGAGTGGAGTCGGGCCTGGGCGAGTGGCACGGGCGAGCACACTTCGAACACCCGACCGCCGCACCGCTGAGTGAGCTAAGTGGCCTGTTCGCAGATCTTGACGCTAGTTATGTCTCTTCCCCTGCGCCTCGGCGCCATGGGGAGTCTATCCCCCAGCTGTATGAACGCGTTGCGTCTTGCATGCGAGCCATCATCGCACGATGCGATAGAGAAGGCAAGAAGGCAGTCCTGGTATGCACGCATGCCGCTGTGGTCATCGCTCTGGGACGTATCCTTACCGGAAACACACCTGAAGACCCATCGACAGACGACTTTGGGGCCTTTACTTGTGGGCTCAGCGTGTATCACCGCCAAAAGCCTAGTGAAAATGTCGCTGGTTCGGAACAGGGGTTTGCAGAAAAGCGAAGGGATATACCAGATGGAACCCGTCCCTCAGCGGACGATGGCCCCATGCAGACGCGCGACTTGGGCGTCTCCAGCCAATGGACCTGTGTGGCCAACTCTGACTGTAGCTTCCTTCGTAGCGGTGAGGAGCGAGGATGGTAATCTCTCTTCTGCATCTTCGCTTCGTACCCTGAGCTGACAATGTGTGTAGGAGATTCTCAGGCGACGAATCATTTGTTGAAACTGATGGCGGAGTTCTCCAGCCCTCGTTAATGGCGCCTATTCCTGGCCCTGCCCATGAAAAGAAACGAAATGCACTTGACGGTACTGGCACCTCCAAGCTCTGATCGTTACGAGACATCCCGAGTTCCAGCATCTCGCCTCGAAGTAGCATCGACCCTGACAGAACGGGCTAGTCTTTGTGACGGAACTTCGTCCAGGTCAACCTTAGACCATGGGCGTGTCGTGTCGACTATGCGTAGTATGCTATTCGTGGTGCCTCTCATTCGACAGCGTGGCCATTGCCGCAACTTTCTACACTGGGATGAAGGCAAACCCCTTGTTGCTTCCGTCTATCTGCTAGACTGCAGCACCACGTTATCATGTCTGTATGGAATGAACTCGTCCATGAATGATTCCATTTAGCACCTTCTTTCGTGAAAAGGCTTTCACCCACCAAATTTATTGCCCTCAAGACACAGATGAGACTACAGCGCACCAGGCCAAGTCTGGGGAATACGGGCACCAGATATGTTGACCATCAACACCAGACGCACTTGCAGGAGTACAAAATCAATATTCGGACGGTATTCTCCGGCTCCTGGCCACCAACCTCTTTCCGGGCCGTAGTGGACATACATACCTAGTTACTGGCGAATGTAGCCTAGACAAAGGCGACAACCAAAGGATTACGCGCGTGGGCTGCAGCCACACCGCTGGCGTTGACAAAATCTTGGATTCCCAAAATAGACACCAAGATCCTCTGACTGACAAGCAGCCCTGGCGTGCCTGGGTGGCGGAAGGCAATGATGGGCATGGAGATCTTGGTATGGATAACGCCAACTGTGATCGAACCCTGTGTCGGATCGTCTTTGCCCACGTCATGAGACGGCGCTGGCTTCTATTTCGTCGAATTGGATGGCAAAAGTCAAGCCTCTGGAGCCATCAATCTGTGCATTCGCTAGTCGGATCAGCCACTGAAAAGAAAAAGAAACGTGAGTTGCGCCCCCCATCTCGAATATGCAACAAGCAAGCCCCTTTGTCCCGCGTCTACCGGAACGAGACTGGGTGCATGTCCATGGGCGAAAAAAAAAAAAACCCCCCCCCACCGCACCTTTCAATTCGTGGCCTGCATGTGTGTATCAAGTATTGTATGTCCTCAGTGTCTTCGGCCAGATCATCAAGCCACCAGGTGGGAGAACGTCCAAGAGGCCTCTCTAGGAGAAGCTATAGATCGCTCTCAAGTACGCACAGCAAGACTGAAAAGATCAGCAAAAACCAATTCCGAGGCGGCGGGAGAATCGTGCATTCGAGTGGCGGAAGCGTGGTGCGACGCCATTTTCATGACATGGCCGGTTCAACGGTTAGCATGTCAACAGTAGAGCCAGCGTCGAGCGACGGCAGAGCTCACTTGATATCAAACTGCTCTGTTGCTTTCGGTTCGCGTTATCGAAGTTCGGCTCGGAGCACGGATGATCGATCGGTATTTGCTTTTCTGCACCGGTGGAAATTATCAGCCCCTGGTGGCTTCGCCCGCCCGGCTTGGCGCCACGAGGTTGAGACTGTATAATCTACGGATTAGATACTGCAAGCTGCTCTATGTCGTCAGTCGCGGAAGACATGGACACTGGTTCATCGCTCTCTGGCACCCGTCCGAGCCTCCCCACCCACGTCCTCCCGATTCGAAGCAGCGAAATCGCTGTGGCTTAATCGAGTCAATCGGCTGTGTGCATGGTATAGAATGCAGGTGGCAGATTACAGAAAGATTGACGGCACAACGCGTGAAGACTGCTGCAGACCTTTTTGTCCTACCTAGGCCGACCTCCCTACTGCACAATACGGTACTCTCTGTACCCCCGTCTTTCTTGCACACCAAGGGTAACGTAACTGGTAAATAACAGATGCCTAATAAAGCATCTTTTCTGCATCTGTTTTATTTTTTTCTCTGTTTTTGGGTCCGTTGGCTCTTCCTCACATCGCCAGTCACCTCAGACACGTACAGCCTCGGGAAAGTCCACTACCGTAGTGGACGAGGGCCTGCCGGGATGGGCGCAGTCGACGGGATGGATTGTCTGGCATTCCCAAGTTTCTCCTAGTTAGACTAGATCTACTTGTTACTTCCATCCAGCTTCCGGAGGGCTGTACCGTTTCTTCTGATGGAAGTTTGATCCACTCCAAGGTAGGTACGTACTAAATCAGCTGAGAGATAACCGTATGTATGTTGTATGCATGTACGCCTTGGGTCTGCTGGGCTCTGGCGCTCGAGTATGGCCCACGGGCGCCATCACATCGTTAGGCTTCCTGCCCAGGCTTCGTCTCCACCCTTGCGTATCGTTCCCCCGATGAGTTAGTCTGAGTTTTGCACCCCAGGACCGGGCAGGGTCTACGGCCAATGAGGAGGACGGCAGAGTCCCGACAGTCTGGAAGCAATTCTCGAATCAGGCAAATGGCGTCTCACGGTGGATTATCTCCCACTCACCTGCCCCGGCTCCTCTCCACTGTCCAGTTGATGGTCACAGTGCCAGAGGGACGTACCGTAGTTCTTCATCAGAACTGGTGAGGACGAGGACGAGGCCGAGGGTCGGGGCCCAGTACAGCAACCGTGAGGGACCGCTTCGCCCTGTATCCTCCCGTATGCTTATTCTGTCTGTCGAGCGATAACGTCTACTTGGTATGCAGTTGGCTCCTCCTCCCAAGCTGCCTGGTCCTGGACGTATGTACATACATGACCCCTCCTGGGCGGGAGGTACATACCTGGCCTGGCCTGCCTGGCCTGCCTAACCTAGCCTTCCAGGGCTGGGTGGGTCGTGATGGAAATAGTGTACTAAAGTATTTACAGAAAGTGCGGGCTCTGGGCATCTGTGGACAAGAGGGAAAACCCCTTGCTTGCACTTGTCCCAAGTGCCAATCACCAACAACAATTCACCACCACTGGGTGACTGGGCTGGAGGAGCAGACCCCATTGTCCTATCTACCTTATCCTCTTGGGTCGTCCGAGACAAGAGTCTCATCCTCACTTCCCCACAAGCTTGCTGTAGTACAGTACCATGACGACCGTAGGTAGGGTAGGTAGGTACCAGATTGTCCAGACATACATTATACATTATACCGAATTACGGTGTACCGACCTGGCACACCTGGTCAAGCCTTTTCTGCCGCTCCACTGGCTCCATCCTGGCGGCGCTCCATCTCGACAGCAGTACATGGGCAATAACAGCACCCCCCTGGTGTGTGTGTTATGTGCAGAGCCCTGTTCCGTTTGGACACACACGGGCATTACTCCTCACGACGGAATTGGCGCTCTGCGTGAAGATTGCTATATTAGGCCTTCCAATCTCCTCCGGAACTAACTGTCCCTCACGCTTCGGTTCTGGAGGTGCATCATACAACAATATACTTACTCTGATCCCCCCCCCCAGCCTCGACTATCTCACGAGCGATTTAATCTCCACCAGTGTATCCGAGTACAGACAGCCATAGCACTTACGCTTCACCATACACACAATCTCATTGTCTCTTCATACGAGCGTCGATTGTGTTTGCGATGGCTATCTGGGAAGTTGATCCGCGGGGCAGGCTCTCAGACGGGCGTCTGCCGAAGCAGCATCATCACAACATGAACGCTGTGCACGTCCACATGAAGACGCACCCCGGAAGCACCAGAACCAGCGCCCATCCGTCGCCCTCGCCATACGTACCCGAATTTGGATACCAGGAGTCAGCTCCCGCTCCTAGTCCTCAATTCTCACGAGAGGAGAGTTCGGGCCTCGATTCCCGAAGGGCGACTCAGATGCTTTCACCCGTCCCAGCCAGCGCTGAGGACGGAGCCGCAGCATCCCAAAGAAGCCACCTGAAGAGAAAGGTGGAGGACGGCAGTCCGGTGTCACTCCCCGGGTTTCACACCCTCCTGGCTTATGACGAACTCGCCAGCCACGCCTCACCCGAGCCCTCCCCGCTGCTCACACCCTGTGCCAGCCCGGAGCCGAGCGAGGCCGTTTACGCTTCGAGGAGACCCAGCCTGTTCCTGGCTCAGGATCCCATAACAGAAAAGCTCAACCACCTTCGGCTGAGAGAAAACAGAAATCCTCTACCACCGATACAAGCCCTCTATGGTCAGCCGCCCATGCCAATGTACGCCCACGCCCACGCCCACTTACAGCAGCAATGCCAGCGGTCACCGGGTCTCCAGGTGTCCGCAAAGACCAGGAAACGGCGGGCCAAGGCCAAGGATCACCCGCACTGCAATATCAAGTACGCAGTTGAAGAGCTGGATTACATACGGTACCAACGCATGGACGTTGGGCAGGAATGGGATGCCGTGGAGGCCAAGTTTCACGAGAAGTTCCCCATGGTCGTCTTTCCGGAAGAGCGTCAGAAGCAGGGCCTGCAGGGGGTCATCTACCGACAGAACGCCATCCTACCCCGTATCGTCGACGGCCGGTTGATCTTCATGGAAAACGGCCATGTCGAGCCCGTCTGCGTCAAGACCCGCGAGCAAGAGGAGAAACACCTCTACACACTGGTCAATCTCTTCCCGGAGCGGGCCATGCACTATGACTGGGTGACACCCAAAGAGCGGCAGCGCGCCCGTATGATCTGTGAGTCCTACCACACGCTGCTGACACAAAAGGTATGCAGGCTGACCCAGAGGGAAAACTGTAGATCACGACAGACGGGCGCAGAAAGAGCAAGCGGTTCACGAGGCCCGTATGCGCGGCACATACGTCGAGACTCTGGAACCACCCGAGGCCTGCGGGTGCTGCCCGGCACCAGACCGTCCGCGACAGAAGAAACAGAGGAAGGTGGAAGCAAACAAGACGATTCATGTTCGTGGCTTCCCTCGATACGTATTCCGTGCGAGACTATAACCGACACTTGTGGTTTTTAGGGGTAGGAGAGAGATCTCAACTCTTCTCATACACATCTCAGCTGAGGACACTTCGCGCCTCCGACGAAGTGTAACACCTTTCTCACTGTCCCACGCGCCCAAAGTCGACCTACCCTTCATATCCACCTTAGCTGCACGATTCTACTTTATAAACGCCCACACAAAATTCGAAGAAAGCGCCCTTTTCTCGGAGTGATCCCGAGCTACATGCTTATGAAACGAACGAAGAATAATACACGAAACTTATTGAACGAGACGACGCCCTCCCGACGAAGTAACTGTACCATTATTTGAGACCGTATTCTCTCCTCATGACCTTGGTATCCTTGGACAAGAGAGAATTTGACGATCTTGGAAACACCCTTCACATGCGCTACATTTCTTTACTGGTACAAACTGTTTACTTAGAACCTTGTTTGATCGACCCAAGTCACACACACATATATACACACACATACGGTACTGGGGAAAATGGGATAATACATGGGAGACGCCATGAGAGTCGACGAGAGGAATGAAAAGAGGAATGGCGAGGAAGGAGAGCTAGGAAGAGACAACTTCCCTTCTCAGGGCGATTCCTTTCCTTTGTCCTTCCATGATATACGGACTGGGGTGGCTTATGTGGAATTTTTTGTACTGCGATTTTCCCTTGATTCTAGACTCATTCTTGTATCTTACCTCGTCTTCAATTGGGGAGGTATCTACCTACTAGGGTATGCATGGAACAAGCGATGGGGTGGGACGGGGCGTTTTTATTGTCATTGTTATTGTTTTCTCTCTGCTTCCCTTGGTTTACTCTCTGGGGGTGGTGGGTGGCATCCTGTCTAGTTATTTTAACTGCCTACGTACTTGGCGAGTTGAGGTTGTTGGCTCTCTGTTTTCAGGTGGTTATCTGCTCTATTTTACTGCAACAAAAGTCTATCTATCCCTTCAACTTGACTTTCTATACAGTTGAGCCTCTTTCTTCCAAATTGCTTTATTCTATGCGAGTGGGTGGAAGTACAAGATACATAAGTGCAATATGTGTTACTACGTAACAGATTAGCAAGTGCTTATGCCTAACGCCACAAAAACGAAAGATGCTTCCCAGTTTGGTAGGTATAAAGCTGAAAGTGTGATGACTGATTTTATTTATTTTTTGCTGTTGGTTTAACTATCTATCTAGGTTAGGTTAATAATGAGCAAGCAAAATTCCTGGTACAATTGGGGAGGTTGCAGCTAACAGCACTTTGAACTTGTCTCGATTTGTCCTCTCGTGCAGATACAGATACCTACGTTTACTCCGAAAGGTATGCCATGAGTGAGCTCCACTTTCAAGTTAGGCAGGCTGGGAATTTTTAGGCGCCCGATGCAACTGTACTTTTATGTGAATGTGAAGGTGAAAAGTTAACCTTAGGCACCGAACATGTACAGAGCCTGGTTATTTTGTTGGTTTTGTTTTTTTGGGTTTACGTGGTTGCCTTGGTAGGCCGGCTGAACTGAGATGAGGACCAGGTGAGAAGGATCATGGATGGATGGGTTGAAGAATGGTTGAGAGGGAGAGTAGGTAAGTAGGTAGCTTTGAGGGAGGGCTTTGCTGGGCTCGAATTTTTGGAGGTTTTTGAGGTCTGGTTTGTCGTCGTATTGCATCCTGGCTTTGAATGGACTCTGTTGGTTGTATATAAGTGAGCATATATACCATATGTACGGTTACCAACTTTTTAATCGTTTTGAAAGGGCTGAGAGTTGCTGTTGATTTACCTAGCCCTATGGACACGCAAGTCCTGTACCCTGTATTGTTGTTGGAGAAAACCACTAGTAGTACAGGAGTATTGCAGATGTGCGTCACTTGTTGCCTGACTTAACCAATATCAATCTAGCTAGGTAGTAACTACTATGTGAGTATCTTCTCTTCCCTCAGTGTACCCCTTTTAATGTCATGGATCTTTGAGCGGTAGGAAGGAAGGGGAACAAGAAGGGGAGTGACAAGGGATGGCTCACTTAAGGTAAGGACCAACAGTTAGAAACAGCGCGGTACTATCTATACTATAGCACGATAATATATGTAGGCATGTGTTTATTTATGTAGGACATGATGGTATGTTTAGATGTAACAATCATGTGTATCGAATCAACCTGAAACCTTACATACTCGCCTTACTACCTGCTCACAGTTTCACTCCCTCGGAACAACTGACGACCGGAGCAGGTCTTGTATTCATCATATCCGATCTTCCTCACTTCATCATCTTGAAATCTATACAAACTCGACTTTCCCGCTTATCGGGCTAGTATCGGCCATTCCAACATTCAGGGGCAGACGTGGTCACATCCTCCAGACCACAACGTTCTACGAGGGAGTAGAGTAAGTAAGTAAGTACCAGAAGCAGCCAGATATCTGCCTTGGCCCTGAACAGATAGATTTAACAGGCATGACAGAAAACGGGGTCCCAAAGCCACCATGAAAAATGTCATAAGCATCAAGCCACCAACAGTGACAGAAAGGCCAAAAGGGGAAGGGATACTAGGTTAGGGGGGCGGGATAGATGAAGAAAAGATGTGGAAAAAATGGAAGGAAGAGGGAAGGAATTTGGGCGCTTAACCCCAATATCCTCTTTTTCTTTTTTTACTTTTACCCCCCTCGTTGTGTCAGGTTTAGGTTAAGAAAAAGGATCTGCTTTTGAATATGTATGTATGTATGTATGTAATGTGATGCTGGCTCCTTTCGTTTGCTTACCAACAGCTAGGTTAGGTTAACTACCTGGTGATCTGCCTATCCGGCATTCGGCATCTGGCATGACATCTTATCTGACGTGTACGGCTTTTGTGTAAGTAAGTATCTTTACCTGAGTAGGTTGACACTTTAGCATCTGACTCTCCCGTCTTGCGTGCTGACATGTGGTATGTGATGGCGTCTGTACTGTAAGCCGTTTTCTACCCCCTGTCGTTATACACTTGCTTACTTAGCTAGATCGAGACCTAAGGAGCGACGACGACATCGCTTGTGTTTTTTCTGTGGTAGGTATGATGTGTGATAACTTCTCCTATTTCTGTCAAGATAATCTCTGGCCTCATCGGTCGATGTCAGATTTCCTCTGACTTTTCCGCCTCGGGAGCGGATCACATGCTGCCTCTTGACGAGAGCCGCAGCAGGAACACGGGCGTGTTGCTCCAATTATGTATGGACTACAAGTAATAATTGGATAGAATTTTCATTCTTCATTCGACCTCTCTACTGGAAACCTGCCCTATCAGTTAGCCTCCCCCAGGAGTCAGTCCACTTGCATCCTTTGACCCAAGGTTAGCCAGCCACGTAAAACCCCCTTCGAACCCGACGTAGGTCCATTCAGAGACTCTATCACCAGTGCATTCTCACACCCTTTTTGTTTCTCCTGTCTGTCGTACGAACATTTCAAGAATTGACAGGGGGCTGGGATAATGACAGGCATGGAAAGGTACTATCTATTTGGGGGTATTGGTAGGGCTGTCACTTGTCATCTTTTCTTTTCTTTTTTTCATGTTCCATAGATAAGAATTTCTTGGTTCGATCCTTCCACATAAGACATCTCGCATTCCTTTCCATCTTTCACATGTCTAATTCTCGAGCCATCCTCTATCCCTGGACTCCCATGGACGAGTAGGCTTGAGTGGATGGGCAACCCCCATGATCGTCACCTCGGGGAAAGGGAAAGGGGACAAGGGGACAAGTCTCAGGGGCTGGGGTGATGGTGAAGCCCCTGAATATCTTAGACTATGGAGGTGTTGTAGAACCATCGTTTGTTCGCCGATTGATTTAAGTGATACGTAAGTATCTCAACCCTTGTGTTTTTGGAACTGGTGATAAAGGAAGGAGAGGGAAGGGGTTGGAAGTGAAGAATGAGGGCGTGGACTGGAACAAGACACTGTTGGAGAGGATGTGACGGGAAGAGATGTCTCGTGACCAAGGTTAAACCAGAACCTGTCACTTTGTGTGTCTTGACTCAAACGGCTATCAATGGTATGCCATTGAAGCATTGCATCATGTAAAGTCTCGAGACTACATCTGCTTCGTGTGCTTGTTTCTGCCTATGAGTCAAGATACTAGTACTTCAGCGGTAGGCAGAATGCCCTTCAACACGTCACACAAGCTAACCTACCAACTCGTTAACTAACACTGCCTCTTCATCGACTTGCCGCCGTGCTGTTACTTAAGGTGGTACCTAATATACGTGCAGCTGTACAGTAAGTACCTCCATAAAAACGCTGTCCCATTGCCCTTCCACGTAGACCCAGAATCGACGTGGCCGCCGTGAGGCTATTTTAAGGAAAGCAAATGTACCAGTGATGATTTGATGAAACAAACCCAACAGACAGACCAAGTAAGCAATCTAGCCATGACAGGCAACAGGCGAGAATTTCACAGCGGGCCAGCAAGTGTCTTTGGTAAGTGATCAATTATAGATCCTTGGTCTTCAAGGCGAGAAAAAGCGGGAAGGACGGGCGGTAAAGAGTAAGTAACACATTCTAGCGGTGAAGAAAAATAAAAGATCGATCCTAGTAGCTACTAAACCGTTTTCTAACATGTGTGATATATCCATAGCCGGCATCGACGAATAGGACGAGAGAGTTGAAGCATGAACAAGAAATATTCGATGCAAGGGATGATGTGAAAATTTAGCCTAACTCAGCCAGCCCAACCAATCCGGACATGCAAATCAAGATTCAACAGCATACACAGCCTTACACAGTAATTAATAGCAGGTAAAGAAAGTGAAGAAACCCGAGGGTATGGGTAGAAACGAGTGAGAAAGTGTTCATTCGGCTGGGGGTGGGTTAGCTCTCTCAGGGGAGTGAGTGCAGAAAAGCACCCTCTCTGTTCATTAGAAAACACTGCAGGTGGATATATGTGCATGAGAAGAAAGAAGGAGGAGACCTTGCCATGTGTACACGTGTGATTCCAAGGTTAAATTAGGTCACTCCCTTCGCTACGTACATTCCTGCGTACACGCAGGCAGGTCTAAATAAGTGTACATGATGCGAAACCAGCTATGGAATAAGAGCCAGGCCAGAGGAATATTAGGTTGGGTTACAACTTGAGGTAGTATTGAGCAATAACATAGATATGAGAGAGTGAACAGTGATAGCAATGTAAACGAGATGAAGATATGTAACTCTAACCTTGCATTCTCGAGTTCCCCCAATTCTCGGGCGCCGAGTCCTCGGGTCTTGGGCTAGACCTCACAGGAGACAAGGCAGGCAGGTAGGATTCAGGAGAGAGAAGACGTGCGGTGAAATGCAATGTAACGCCCAAAAGATCATTCATCCATTCTCTACTTTTACATATTTGTGTCGGCAAATGAGAGGGACGTGCAAGCAAGGACCAAAACTCCGACTGTAACTACAACCGTAACAGGACGATGCCTTGGATTAAGTAAAGAAAAGCAACAGCCTATCGCATCCCGTCTCCATTTCCAGACATATGGTCCACAAACATTCCAATACGTCAACAGGGCAACGTACAATGAACCAAGCTCCAGGGGTTCAGCCCATTTTTTTATGTCCGATACACCAGACGACTGCATCCTCAGACCCAAGGAGGCGCAACAAGTTACAACACACATGCATACATACGTAAATACATTGGATGAACATACCACATGGCACGATGTCACGCCAGTGAAACATGCTGCTCCTGCTGCTGTTACGGTTACCTTGAAGCTTACATACTTGAAGTACATACTCCAGCTCGGTATCTACTTACTTACCTACACATAAGGCGTTACACGCACTGCAAATCAAACCGCAAAGCGGCCCGGCTAACCATTAGATACCCATTTCACCCAAAGCTCGAGCCAAGACATTGAGGGAGGAGAAAAACAGGAGAATGAATATCATATCAACATCACACACACACACATACCCATATACATAACCTGCATACATACAGCATGGATATAAGTAGAAACATTCAGTCATTACCTGCCTGCATCAATGGGAAGAAAAAAATGTTAACTGCACATGCCTTCCTTTCTTCCTTACCAGGTGCCATTTGAAAATACAACGTTGTCACCTAACCTAACCTACATACCACATACCCCAAATAGAACCCTCAACCAACAAAAAAAAATCCATGCCCATGCATTTTTCATTCAACACCGCTCCTACAGCGGGCATTTTTCCGACCTGACGCGAGGAGGAGGGGGGGGGTAACGAGAGAGAAGCGGAATTTTAGCAGAAAATGCTACCTCGCGTATATAGTTTGGTAGTGATGTAGCATACATACATTTACTTACATGACAGAATGCAATGGTAGGGCAATACCAATTACCAAAGGGAAGAAAAAGAAGAAAAGAAAAGAAAGCACATGTCCGTTATCCCACGTGAGGAGTAAGAGTAGCTAGCCAGCACACAACACGAAAACTATGACAGGGCATACATACATACATACGGGGTAACGGGAACAGAAAAGGAGGAAAAGACAAGACGAGACAAGACAATACAATACACGTATCAGCCACCAAGCCACACACCGTAACCTTAATTTTTTGTTGTGTAGGGAATTATATGTAGTTGGTAACCATCGAAGGGTTGAGTTGAACTGAGCCAGTTAGAAAGAAAACATGGGCCGAAACATACATTTGACAGGACTGGTTTGAATGAGTTTGTTTGAGGTGGTTGATCACGAATATGAGGGCTAAGTAAAAGTACGAGTGTCAAGTGTCAAGTGTCAAGTGTCAGTGTCAAGTGTCAAGTGTCAAGTGTAAACAATCCAAACCATCATCATGATCAATCAATCAATCACTCCTTGAAAGAAGTATGTAATCTACCTTTCCTCATGTACCCAAAGAAGAAAACACCACAAAAACAAAAACAAAACCAAAACCAATCCCTCGCCCTCGATAGGTAGCCTCAGATCTGCCCTCACTCCTCAAGCTTATACTCCCCAACAAACAGTCTTTTCTATCTACAACAGTAGTCTAGAAATGACTCTGTACCTACCTCATATCACACACCTGCCCTATCACACACACAATATCTCCCCGAGGTTAGTCTAGATAGCGATAGCTTACCTACTTAGTTACCGCTTTCTTCACCAACAAACCGCCCGCCAGACTTCAGCCCTACCCTTACCCTGGCCGCCTTTTCCTTATCTTATACCCGACCGGCCCTGTCTCGGTGATGAAACAAATGCACATTTACTACATGTAGGTACTAGGTAAAGTAAAGTAGGTAAGTAAGTACCGGATCTTTTCTTTCTACAACAACAGGGCATCTCATCACACAGTGCAAGACGTAAGTACAGTTACTTCCCCTGCATGGATAAGTATATTTTATGGGAAAAAGACACACCCTATCCCCAAACCTTTCCCGATGCAGGACTAGACTAAGGTAGAGTACTTAGACATCACGGGAACCAATAAGCATGCGAAACACTGCTATTTCCCTGTCAACTAACCAGACAGGGGTGGTGAGGTGTTGTCTTGTTAGTACTTCATCTCATCTCCATATATGTGATATGTACCTGTATACGCATTATATGTCGGGGTTACCACAAAAGTACGACATACCTAGGCAAGTAGGTTGCATTTTAAGGCTGCAGCGTATCCATCTAAAAAAGAAAGACAAGAGCCAGAAAGAAAGACAGAGAGAGAGAGGGGAGGGGATGCTGGGAGGATCAAATCTCCCCCCTCTCGGGGATAAGTGTGTACGTGTGATTTGCTCTTGTTGGTTTACATACAGCGTTACATTTCCCATGTAACAGTTAGCTGCAAGTGAGTCAAAAGTTGACAATAAATAATAATACGCCCCCAATGGGACGGACGGTCGATCGTAAAGAACCAGGGTAATCACAAAAATCATTGGCATGAGCCCCTCTTTTATCCCATTTCTCGCTTGCCCTCGGGATCTTCGGTCATTTCTTTCTACAAGTAATTTCCCATCGGCTTCTGGGGTCTGGACCCAACCTTAGCAGAGTGACTCGTTCAAGGAAACAAAACGAAATGAGGAGGCAACCCTAGCCGAGATGGAGATACGTTAGATCCTCAGCATTCCCCAACCGTGCCATCCCGGCGGGCTCACAAGGCTCCCCCCTCCCTCTCCCTCGGCAGTGCTGCTGACTTTCTGACCGCTGTCACTTCTGCACAAACGCCTTGTCTCTTGCGCTATCTCTCTCCAACCGCCACATATCGGACTATTCAGACAGTTAGACAGGACCCCTGGTTCGCTCTCGTAGCGCCCGTAGCCTAGACTAGAATCCTCCAGCCTTGCTGGTGTGACATGCCGCGCGCTTCCACTTTTTTCTTCTTCCTCTTCTTCTTGCGCACACCCCCCTGTCGTCAGTCTAGCAGGTCCCCTATATGTGGTTACTCCTGAGACCATTTCGGCCTATGTAGGTCCTAAATTGGCTCGTCTCCGTTTCTTCCTCGGAACGATCGTCATCGCTGTCATCCACCACGTCGTACTCCTCCAAATCCGAGGCGTTGCCTGTACGGAATGCGTAGGGATTCTTGTCATACTCGTCATCCGTATCCACCTCCTCATCTGGATAATCCGCAGTGTAGTAGTTCTCAGCTGAAGGGGCCTGTTAGCTGTGCCTTGCACAAAAATATGTAAGCCGCGTGAATTGAATTTAGGATAGCCATACCGTTTTCATCCTCCTCGTCCTCGGCCCACTCCTCCTCGCTCTCGTCCTCTTCCCCGTAAAAGAACTCTATGTCGGGCTCCTGGTCAAACACGAGAAGCCCGACCTTCTGTGGCGGCACGTGGTCGCCCATGCTGCTAGCAGGGACACGTATGTAAGTGTCGATCACGTACTCCCCCTCGCTGTCGCTATTTTCGGCGTCGAAATCCACCATCTCCTTGTCTGTCGACGGATGGGACTCCTCGGGATGCCGCTCGGCATACCGCTTAGCCGGGGGCTTGGGCTTAAACTTCAGTTTAGAGGCCGACGCCTCCTGTACACGCTTTTCCTCCTCGGCCTTCTGTAGGTTGAGGCCTATCTGCTCCAGGGCGTAGGCCTCCATGTCTAGAGCGAGCTGCTCCATGTTCACGTTCCAGCGATTTGTCATGGACTTGGGCAGTTCGGGTTTCTGTTTAGGTTGCCCATCCTTGGCGGGAAGTCGCGATACGCCCGGCTTCTTGAATTTCCTATGTTCTGCCGGTTTGTCCACCTCCATATCCTCAGGTGCGCGGGCGCCTGATGGTTCGGGCGCCACAGGGGTCGCATCAGGGGCCGCATGGAGCTTCTCGGGATTTCTCGACGATATGCGTTTGATCCTCCTCTCCACAAACAGGGCGGGCGCAGTCCGTTTTTTCGACACGCCGCCTGGGACTCGGCTTTCGTAAGGGGTGGTAGAGGCTATTATCATGTCCTTTCGCGACATGTGAAACCGTCGGGGCTCGGATGAGGTAACCGGGTCGGGAGGTTTCGTGCCCTCGGCCGTCGAGACACGGGCAGGCGCGGCTCGAGAGACATGGTCCTCCTGCTGAGGAGAAGTGTGAACGACAGGTCGCTGGTTCGGGACAGGAACGCTTTCGGCCAAGGGAGCATCCGCATCTTGGCGTTGATACACAAAGACACCACTCCTGTGCCTCTTACTTTCTTGGAGACCTGTGGCAGAACTCAAGTCAGCCCAGCCTGGGACCCGTCGCTTCCAAGCTCAGAGCTACCCACAGAGGTATGAAACGGGGTCCTCCTCCGTCGCCTTGCGCTTCACGCGGATGAGCTGTGGTGGGACAGACATCCTTTCTCTCTGGGAAGATAGGCTGACCGATATTCTAGGCTAAGAGGTATACATATAAGTACTTGAAGTATATGCTAAGGTACTGCTCGCAAACGAAAGTTGATGTGTACATGTAACAGAAGCAGTTCGTGATTGAACATCAATTTTGTCAATCATTCAGTACCTAATGACGAAAGTGGCAGGTGCAAGTCCAAAGACTCGACCTCAGGGAGGTGGGGCTGCCTAATACAGGCCCCAATCTTCTGATGGCTTGTGGCTTGTACCGTTGTACATGCCTAGCTCCAGGGCTGTTAAGCTGAAGCTGTGGCGTGAGCTGTTGGTGGGGAGTTTCCCAGCTTCACCCTTTGTCCTAACCGCAGGAGTCGACCTCTAACCTAGGTAGATGCCGGTTCGAGGCCGCTGATAAACTACAGAAGACATCCCTGAAATGCCGTCTGTCTCATGTTTGATTGTACCCAGCAACTTGGAGAATATTTTGCCAGTGGCGGTGAAGAATTCAGCAACCAGTGCTGCTGTACGCCGGCTCGTTGGCAGGAATAGAGTCTTATGGACAGCATATCGGCAGCCCGAATGACTCGAGAGGCTGGGTGAGGCGACCACGAATTCCCAGTCAGAGCATTGGGAACTAGAGGACCGCTGTGATAATATTGACATCATCAATTGGTCATGTTCACCACCTTTACCTCTTTAGCCAGTTACCTTGTCTAGCCAGTTACCTAATCATGGGTATTGCTTTGTCTTATCCCCACGTTGTGCTTGATGTCCAACTACCCAAAGGCGCCTGCCTAAGTTGACAGGATGAACAAGGTGGGAAGGAGTAGGTAGGAGCTCATTGAGGGAGTGCAAGCACCCTCCGCTTGCTTGTTGCCCATTGTTTCGTCCACTCATCCCTTAGACTAAGGATGGATTGGTTGGGGTTTGCTCCTGGAGAACCATTCCTTTAGAGGTCCTGCTAAACTGGGGGTTATGCTTTTCAAGTCTCCAAGGTTGTAACCTCCAACAATCTCAGTATCTACCGCATACTCCATTGCCATCCTCGCCTACTACTTCTTACCTACCATCCTAAACCCCCTGTCGCACACCTGAAGCTCTAGGACCCCGACAAATCCATCTTGCTCTAGCAATCCCTCTCTTCTACATGTAAAATCCCCTCAACCCAGTTGGGCACAGTACCGGACCCCTCATTTCTGACAAAGGTTTGGCACCGAGCTTCAGCTTCATTTTCGCCCCTCGGCAGCAGCGCTGCATCACTGGCTTGACACGTGCTCTACCGGACGCCGGGTGTCACAGAGGACGAAATGTCTTCTCGCAAAATCCCCGTAACATTGTCCTTCCAGAAGCGTGGCGTGACGCCTCCTCTCTTTGTGGCTGGAACCTTCTCCGATCCGCCGTGGCATCCGTATGAGATGGAAGCCTCGGCCGACCAACATGGGGTGTTTGTCTTCACCAAGCAAGTCATGGTAGATGAAGCTTCCGAAATCCAGTACAAGTTTCGCCATGCATCTGACGATTGGTGGGAGCTGGATCCAGACGCTGACACAAGTGAGACATTCATTCTCCAGTGCCAAAAGGAATGTTAATGCGACCTGGTGTCGTGGCATACTAACCAGTCCATTCTACGTCTTATAGCCACGGACAGCCAAGGCAACGTGAATAATATCCTCCGTCTCCCACAGAGACGTGATACTCAAG
Organism: Xylariaceae sp. FL0594; assembly: GCA_022385605.1. Classification (NCBI taxonomy): domain Eukaryota; kingdom Fungi; phylum Ascomycota; class Sordariomycetes; order Xylariales; family Xylariaceae; species Xylariaceae sp. FL0594. The sequence goes on from MU280918.1 coordinate 39,596, forward strand.
AGACTTCGGGCGCAGAAAAGCAGGGTCTCGGCAATGACGATGCGAACAGGGAGAGAAGGAGACGATTATCTCTGCCACCTCTGGAGGAACCCGCGAGAACTGCGGCCGAAGTTGCTGACTCTGCTGTGTTGTTAGACGGAGACAGCATGGCGACAGAGGAGGACAAAGAGAAAGACAGCGATGAGCACGTCTCCCCGCTATTTAGTCACGAAGTCTTCATTTCCACGGATGAAGAACAAGCGCTGGGCGATGAACAGGCTGATGCGCAACAAGAGAGTCACGCTGGCTCCTCGGAGAATCCGGACGAGTCGAGCGTGAACTTTGACGACCCTGCACTGGAGCACTTCCCCTCGGACCGCGACTCAATCATAGCTGCTGTTCGTCGTCTGTCCATGAGTGTACGTCCCGACCCAACCACGGTCGATGTAGCCCCAATGTCGCCCATGTTCAAGCCTTCCGAGGGTATGAGCCCCTCGACCGAGTCCGGCTCCTGTGCGATTGATGACGCGACGTCGCCTACACAACTAGGCCGGCCATCTGCAGCTCATGGAGCGTCTAGGACATCGCTGCAGTCGATTGCAGAGAATGAGGAAGTCGTTCAGGAAGAGATCCCAAGCGCTGCTGCCGAGGAAGTGGGGACGAACATCCGCCGCAAGCCGTTGTTCGCGTCACCGGGCAGTCGCGAAGACGAGGGCATCGCTATGAGCGTTACTCCGCCCATGGATATGAGTGAAGACGCCCACGATTCTGCTAATTATACCACACGTGCCGCAGCGGATGCAGGCGCAACTGGAATGAGCACTCCCCGGATGGCCAAGCAGGGTGCTGACACGGCCGGCTCGTCGGATCCCATCGACTCAACGGATCTCCATAAGCCAGTAAACAGTGAGCGACCCAGTTCTCCCTCCTCGACGCTTTCTCTGCGTAAATCAGAACACGTGCACCTGGGAAGTTGGCTTGGTGCCTTTATCCGCACGTTGCTTTTCGCCTGGCCTTGCAGCTTCGTTTGCTGGCTTTTTGGTCGTAGAAGAAAGCACGTGTAGCAATGGAGTCCTGGCTTCCTCCCTCTCTTCCACCACTAGTTGTCTCGTTTTTTTCAGTACTGGAAGATTGACTTCGGTTTAGCTCGACCCAGACTTCTAGAACAGGAGCCCTAGTCACCGTCGGTCCAGGAGGTGTGGATTACGGGCTTATCCTTCCTAAACGGCCCCCTGAGTTTTATCATCCACTGTTTCTTTCGTGTGCGCTGGTGTTTCTTTATGTAACAAAAATACTGGTATGCTGTGCAGAGGTACAGTGTGATGAGTCAAAAGAAAAACAAAAAAAAAGGGGGACAAGAAGAAGGAGATGGAGAGCGAGGAGGACAGTACCGTGTTGCCCTGATGGAAATACATGAAAGCATATTTTTCATTTGATCAGTAAAACTCATAACATGCAACTTCTATTGTGCAGTCCTGTGTTTTGTACATATGCCGCATACAGTTAAGATTACACCGTGAGAATAACAAGCCTTAACTGTGTGTAGATGGATTGGACGTTGCGCCACCTTGCCAAGACCTTCTCTTTCCTCCCATTCATTCAATCCCATAATCTCATTACAATTTACAGCAGTACAGCAGTACGAAGTTACACACAAAGGCCAACTTGACCAACTACTACCTATCCTGATGGCTTGTATGTTTTCTCTATAGATTATGACCCTTTCCTCCTACTAATCGCCCTATAGAACATATTGTATTATTTCCACTACATCGCGCCGAGCCGACATCCCTTGCCCTTCTGTTCTTCTCTGCAATCGAGACTCTGTCGACGAATCGACTAGTGAACTGTGACGTTGCGCCTCACTTAAAGTATCTAGAGCCTTGCACATTCAGGCCACGGCAGCGCCTTTTCGTATTCATTCACCTGCGCCCTTTCCCGTTTGTGCTTGCCGTCGCACCCGCCACTCTTGCCGTACTCTCTATGGTCTCGATGCCCACCCCATCGCCCTAAGGGCACCTCGAGGAGCAGTTATAAAAGACTACATCCTTCTTTCGCCGTCACCATACTCTCGGTCGCCGATCTACTCTACCCGACTCCTGAAAAATGGATGGCAATCCTGCCCGGGAGGATACCGCTGGGGATGTGGACTACGACCCGGCATCTGCCTCGGAGAACACCTTGAGCAGGATGTATCTTCCCACTCCTTGGACCGACGAGGCCTTGTCCGATTCCGACAATACCTGCCGCATATGTAGAGGCGAAGGATCTGCAGAAGAACCGCTGTTTTATCCTTGCAAATGCAGTGGCAGCATCAAGTATGTTCACCAGAACTGCCTGATGGAGTGGCTGTCACATTCCCAGAAGAAGCACTGCGAGCTCTGCAAGACGCCCTTTCGCTTCACCAAGCTCTACCGCCCGGACATGCCCCGACGGCTGCCCTGGCACATCTTCGTCCATCACCTGGCCAGACACCTGCTCCACAACGTCCTCGTCTGGCTCAGGGCAGCTTTGGTCACAAGCGTCTGGCTCGGCGCTCTCCCCTACCTGATGCGCGTCGTGTGGTCGTTCCTGTTCTGGGTTAGCGACGAAGGCCTGTATGTATCCCTCGAGCCCCTAGGCTCGCGCAATGTCAGTTGGATGCAAGGCTCCAACACGCTGTCCGTCTCCGTCACGGGAACGACGACTTGTCCCTCGACGCCGCTCCTGCCCATCACCACCACAGCTGCTTCTCTTGGCGCCGTCGTCGATCGGGTCCCCGTGTCTACGCTCATGAGGGCTATGAGTTCGCCTTTCGACAGTTCCAGTGCGGCCAGTTCGTGGTTCCGCACCTTCTTTGGTCTCCCGACCCAGATCCCGGTCCACGAGGCGGAGCTCGTAGGCAACGTGAACGTCACCTTGCGCAGCTTGATCGCCAAGCCCGGAGGTTATGGCTCGCGAGGCTCTCTCCTGAGCGATGTCGGGTTTTTGAACCGTATCACGAGAAGCCCGACAGTGAACCGAGTCATCATTTCCGTTCTCGAGGGCCAGATAGTTACAGTTTTTGTCATCATCTGCTTCATTCTCATCATTCTGGTTCGGGATTACGTCGTCCAACAGCAACCCGAGATCAACATGCGGGCTGCGGTTGCTGCGATCGAGGTCCCCGTCCATAACATGGAGCAGGTAGTAGCTAACTTTCCCCAGGAGTGGCCTCGGCCACCCCCAGGCGAGGATGACGACAGCAGCGACGAGAGCAGAGACGAGAGCGAGGAGGCTGAGGAGGCCGAGGAGGCTGAGGAGGCTGAGGAGGCCGAGGAGGCTGAGGAGGCTGAGGAGGCCGAGGAGGCTGAGGAGGCTGAGGAAGACCGGGCATCACTAAACGAAATACACCCGCCTGAACGGCCTCCTTCTTCTACAAGCGGTGATGATCCGTCTGGTGCGTCCGGAGGTAGCGGGACGGCAGATGATGGACACGACGCCGAATTTCGGTCCGGACCACAGCTTGGCGCAAATTCCGATACTGGCAGGGAGGCATTCCGGGAAGAGTGGGACAGGGTTAAAGAAATGACAGACCAAGAGATGGCCGACGCTCCGCCGGCTATACAAACGTCGGACGCTCAGAATAGCAGGAGTGACAGCTCCAGTTGGTCGTGGGCTGGCGCCGATGACAGAGCGGATTCTACCGACGAGAGCCTCGCAGCCATACCCAGCTCCCGGCCGCGGGCCAAGTCGGACGGGCCCGCAACGCCGTTCGCCATCAACCCCCTGGCCAACAACAGCTGGTCCTTTGAAGGTCTGCCTCCTTCCCCAGGCCCGGAAGGCGCAGTCATGTTCCCAGCCGACACTGTCGGGACTAGGTCGCCAGTGATGTCTGTTCAAGCTTCCGGTAGCCCCTCGCTTCTGCACTCGCCTTTGCCCTTCGGTTCTGCGCAACTGCCAGAAGCCCAGCTCGCTACCGAGGACTTGCCAGACGTGGACCAGCTGCCACCCGCTGATGCCGCCCCAGCTCAACCCGATGGCACCGAGGATGAAGTGCTGGTGGTCGAGGAGGAGCCCTTTACAGCTGATGTGGTGGCAGACGCTCCTCGTGTTATAGGGCCACCGCCGCGCCCGCACACCATCGTCGACCGTGTTGCGGATTTCATGTGGCGCGATGTTCCCGTCCCCGCCGATGCCGATGCCGAGGGCGCCAACCAGGAGGAAGCAGTAGACATATTCGGAGACAATCAGAACCCCCCGTTTATGCATGAAGAGCACGGCGGTAGAGACGACGAGGACGACGCCGAGCAAGAGGCGCAGGTGGCTCCGGAAGTTGCGGATGCTGCTGCCGAAGCTGCCGAGCTCGACCCCGAGGCTGTCGAGGCTGTCGAGGACGCCGAGGATTTCGAAGGCGTCATGGAACTGATAGGCATGCGTGGCCCGATCATTGCGCTCTTCCAGAATGCCATCTTCTGCGTCTTCCTCGTGTCCATGTCACTCGTCGTCGGCATATTCCTTCCCTACAACATAGGGCGATTAGCCGCATGGATGTTGGCCAACCCGGCGCGCCTCATGGACATGATGTTCGATATTGCCAAGCTCATTCAAGACGGCGCGCTCGTCGTGCTCGGGTACGCCTGCACGTTTACGTTCAACATCCTAGAGGCCTGCCGCTTACTCCTTGGAATGAGCCACGGCAGGCAGATGCTACGTGCACTACGGCTCGATGCGAGGCAGCTCTCCAACGGCGCCATGGACAGGATGGTCGCCAGTATCAGAGCCGAGATACCGGCACCGTCGGTGAGCGCCATCGGAGGCATAGCGCACTACTCTGCCGTCAGGCATTTCTCGGCCACCAGTCACCAGGCCCTTCTGGTGCTCAAGGAGAACATGCGCTTTAGCCTCTTGGTTTGCGGCCATGCCCTGGCGTACGCTTTCGGTGGCGATTACTGGGCCAAGTGGGCAGCCGCTCGAGAATACTTGGGGGCGGCATGGCCTGCCTTGACGAGCCTCCTCGGCAACGTGCCGGACGCAGAGGCGCGATTTGTCTCGTGGGCTGCCAACCTCCATCGTCTGTCGGAGCCGTCGGCGCCACTCGACATGGCTCTGGCATACTGGAGTTCCTACGACAGGACCTGGGCCATTCTGCTTGGTTACGCCTCGATCACTCTGCTTGCGGCCCTGTATCTCGCCGGGGGAACGCCGCCGGCGACGGGGCGGGCGGCCCAGGATTGGGAAGCCTCTCTCATCGACGGCCTCCATCAGGCGAGCGGCGTCGTCAAGGTCATTCTCATCATCAGTATCGAGATGCTGGTGTTTCCGCTCTACTGCGGCCTGCTGCTGGACTTTGCCCTTCTGCCGCTGTTCGAAAACACCACGGTAGCGTCGCGCGTGGCATTCGCCTATAACCACCCGTTCACGTCCGTATTCGTGCACTGGTTCATCGGCACCGGTTACATGTTTCACTTTGCGCTCTTCGTCTCCATGTGTAGGAAGATCATGCGCAGAGGAGTGCTATGTTCGTGTTCCCCCCCTTTCTCTCTTCTCGTTCGTCATGTGCTAACACGACAGGGGCAGACTTCATTCGTGACCCGGACGATCCCGATTTCCACCCGGTCCGCGACGTGTTGGAACGCACCGTGGCCACCCAGCTCCGCAAAATCCTCTTCTCCGCCTTGATCTACGGCGCTCTCGTCGTCGTCTGTCTAGGAGGTGTGGTCTGGGGCCTAGCCTGGGCCGTCCCAAGCGTTCTCCCGATCCATTATACCTACAACGAACCCGTGCTAGAATTTCCCGTCGACCTCCTCTTCTGCAACTTCTTGATGCCCTTGGCCGTAAAGTTCTTCAAGCCCAGTGATGGTCTGCACACCATGTACACCTGGTGGTTCAGGAGGTGCGCCAGCGCGTTACGGCTGACCTTTTTCCTATTCGGCGAGCGACGCATCGAAGAGGAAGGGAAGCTAATCATGAAGCCCGAAGAACACGCGACACGGTCTTCTTCTCGATGGGACAGCCCGGTTCTCGGTGTCGATTCGGACTGCGCAGTTGTCCGTAAGAAATGGAGTGACATTATTTTGGGCGACGAACAGTCGAAGCCCATGTCGGAGATTGAGTGGGACGAGAGGGTGAGGATGACGGAGCGCAAGTCCACGCTGATCAACACAGGGCAGCTGATCCCCGACGGTCGATTTGTGCGTGCGCCCGGCTCTGACCAGGTCAAGGTACCCAAAGGGTCTACTGTGTTCGCCGACGTGGCAGAAAGGCTGCTCTACCTCGAGAACAGGTCCCTGCAGGACATCATTCCCGACCAGCACCAGATTGTCTACATTCCGCCGTGGTTCCGCGTCCGCATATTCGCATTCATCCTGTCCATCTGGGTGTTCGCCGCCGTGACGGGCGTTAGCTCGACGATCCTGCCCCTGGTGCTTGGGCGTCGCATCTTCAAGGCGCTCGTGCCCTCGCACATCCGCACCAATGATATCTACGCGTTCAGCATCGGCGTCTACGTCCTCAGTTCAGCCAGCTATCTCGTCTTCCACCTACGCTCGACGAGGAATAGGATCGTGAACTGGGTACGCTCCACCTACGACTCGATACTCGGTCCCGACGCGCTGGGATGGATGGCCCGGGTGGCCCGACGGACCTGCAAGCTCGCTTATGCCTACGCTATGCTCCTGCTGGTCTTCCCCATCCTCATCACGCTCCTGGTGGAGCTGTACGTGCTCATCCCGCTACATACGTACATGTATTCCGTGGGGACGGCAGACGCTGCCCTGCGTCTTGACCGACACCCGGACGGGCACACGGTCCGTGTCATGCAGGCCTGGACGCTCGGCATCCTGTTCCTGAAGCTGGGATCGCGCGCGCTGACGCTGTATGGCGGACGTCCGGCCAACGCCGTCCGGGCCGTGCTCGCTCAGGGCTGGTTCCAGCCCGACGTGGGCGTGCTCACGCGCGCCTTCGTCGTACCGGGCCTCGTCGCCTCGGCCGTCATGTTCTTCGCGCCCCCAACACTCGCGTGGGGGGTGCTCAACTGGGCGTTTGATGGCACTACTAGCGTGCCGTCCCCTGAGATGCAGGTGCTGGCCTACAGGCTCGCGTATCCGCTGACGGCGGTATTGTGGACTTGCCTCTTGCTACTCAGGAGAGCTCTGAGGGTGTTTGATGGCCTGCAGGTCAGGATCCGCGACGAGGTCTACTTGATGGGTGAGATCTTGCATAATTTCGGGGGCACGGCTGCTGCGAGGGCTAGCGCGTCCGGCGGTTGGAGGGGGAGTGTGAGGGTTTAAACTTGCCACCTAGATAAGGGGTGTTGTTATTTATGTATCTGATATGAATTGGAGTTTGAGTTTTGACTACTTACCCTACCAAGCTGCTTCTTCTCACTCTTCTTACCTTCTACCTTGTATCTTCCATTCTCGCCCGAAAGAAAGAGAAAGAGATATTATGAACGAGGAAACGAAGAGGTAAACCTAAGAAGCGAAACCAAGAAGCGAAACCAAGAAGCGAAACCAAGAAGCGAAACCAAGAAGCCAAAACAAACAAACAAAATGTGCTGTATAAATAAGTAGTAAAGACTACCTACCTACACAGTTACTTATTTAGCACAAGCGAAGGAATATAAAATAAACACAAAGGCAAAGAAAGATGCTCAAGCTGCTTACTCATCCTACTTATTGTTTTTTATATTTCACCAAGAATTAATTCAGTGACAAAAACCACACACACAACTTTTTTATCATCGAGAGCAGAGGAGAGCGGGTGCTTTAATTTGAACAAAACTTACACACCTAAGTAAATAATCGCACGTATATATTTATTTACACTACACTACACTCCCAACCCATCCCCGATTCCTTCCTTTCCTACTTATCCAGTAAGGGAGCCAACTAACTCTAACCTTACACCATTGCCCAATGCGCACGATGAGCATCCAATATTCAAGCCTTTCTTCCATCCTCTATACCGGGACCGACCGACTAATGAACCAATTAGCTAAATAAATGACCCATCTTTTTCCAAAAAATAAAAAATTAAAATAAAACAAAAAATTAAAAAAAAATAACATGCAAAAAAGCAAGCCGAGGCAGGTATCATATCATATCATCCCCGTTAATCCAGAAAATAACGCCTCTGCTATAGACAAAAACAAAACAAAAGCATAAAACCAAGCAAGCCCTTCCTTCCTTTTCAGTCCCATCAACCCCAGCTCCTCCTCCTCCTCATCATCCATTTTATTTTATCCTTGTAGTCTAGCCAAGCTCGCAGTATTGATTTTTACACTAATGCAAAAAGTAGCAGCACAGCACCCCAACACACGATACCCACCCAACCTCTTCCTATCCAAGGAAATAAGCTCCTTCTATTAAGGTCCACCGCTCCGCTGAAAAAGACCTGATCAAACGGACTCCCGCCGCCCGAAGAGCCCCTACTCGGAGGCTTGGGCTTGGTCTCCGTGGGAGCAGGAGGAGGAGAAGAGGTCGAGGTTGACGTTTCCGACGAGGCCGGCGGCGGTACGACGATCGGGGAGGACGAAAAAACGGGGGTCGACGACGTCGACGCGCTGCCATCTTCGCTCGACGTGGTCTGTATCATCATCGACGACGATACCGAACTCGTCAAGAAACTCGCCGTAGCCGCTAGACTCGACGGGCGTTCCGTCGTCGTGCTCGTCATCGTCATCGTCGTTCGACTCTGACTCTGACTAGACGTTAAAAAAGTATGTCTCGTAGAGGGATGACGCACAGTATCAGTCGCAGTCACTGTTACCGTCGTTGTTATTATTACCGGAGGAGGAGTGTTGTGCTGCTGAAGATACCCAGGACACAGCGCATTGAGTAACGCGCCCTGCAGCGTCAGACCCAGGAGCGAGTTCGGGTTAAGAACGACGTCGACGTTCTGGCACGCCGCTACGACGTTCGCCTGCTCGTCGAGGATCCCCTCCGCGCAGCCCCGCGAGCACTGCACGCCCCTCTCGAAGTCACTGCGTGCGCAGCCGGCTATCGTGCTGCCGTACGCGCTGAGGCAGGATAGCGAGGGCACTTGCAATATGTTGAGGACTTGGAAGTCTTGCAGGGAAACGGCCGAGGTGGTCGAGAAGAGGCTCGACAATGGCGCGAGATGGAGAAGCCATCGTCGCCGCGATCGTCCGCGACACCCCATTCTAACTACTAAGCGGCAAAGGAGGCAATACCCGCTCGATCAAGGCTGCCAGAGCTTGCCCGTAGGGACAATTGACGGGTTGGGACTTGGATGTCCAGTATCGACCACTCGAAGGCGAAGGGGGAGATATGCAGATCTACGTGTTGGGAACAACCGAGATACGATCCGAATCGAGAAGGCGTAGGTAGTGACAGACAGGGTAAGTAGGCACGCGCTTTGCTTGAGGGATTTAATAGACAAGCCGGCCGTCTTGCTCCGGTTGAGCAGAAACAGGTAGGTTAGGCCAGCAGTTGTTAAAAAGCTGTAAAAAGTCGTGTCCAATTCCGGTGCCTCGTTCACCTACTACCGAGTGGTGGTAGGATAGGTAAGAAGAGCAGACGCAGGGGAATTCTGCTCAGGAGTAGTCGAGTATACCAAGAACCGTTCTTTGATATGTGAGGCAATGTGTACGACACGGGCCGGGTTCTTTGTACGTGGTAATTGCTAGACCTCGGTAGATTACAACTGATGTTAAAGAGAAGAAAAAGAATTGACCGAAAGGTTCCAAACGTGAAACAGAGAGTAGGTAAGGTTAGGTAGTATTGATAGATCATCTGTTCTTTCCCCGGAATCTCTGTAGACTGTCTGTCTGCATGGGTCGTGCCTACCTCCCTACGCACATACATACGTCCCTGCCGAGATCTCTACCCTGCCATTCCATCGAACAATAACCCTTCCGATGTACCGCTGTAGGTTAATGCATATCGAGAAGCGTATGAAACAATTCTAGGTTACTGAGCAAGTCTTCTCGTTGACAAGGACCTTGGCAGAGAAAAAAGAACCCTAGCTTAGCTTCTTGGGCGATTGACAGGAAGTCCAAACGGGCCAATGAGGCAGCGAGCGCAGAGTGATGCGGCAGAGAAACGAAACAAACGTGGTGTTTGAAGCGCCCAACCCTGGATTTGTGATTGGGTTGTTGCTTTTCAGCGATCCGCGCTTGGCGTGAGAGATTGGCCAATCAAAGGAACGGATTGGCTTCCACAGCAGACCCTGTGACGCCATTAAGGAGCTCTAAACTGTAGAGGTGGCATTCTTCAGCGCTGAGTTGGGCTTGGCTTCTTCAGATTTCTACACTAATAATAAGCGCTGTGGTATTTGGTTCATTATTGGCTTAAAATGAAATGGAGCTGAATGAATATCGCAGATGCAGCATGCTGATAGTGCCACGCTGATATCACAGGCAGGTCAGAGAATAATAAGCATCAGGCAGCTGGTAATATGCAAGATGAATCACTCACCGACCAAGCTGAACAGTGAAAGCCAATTCGCCATAAAGCTCATTGCAATGGCTCACGATGATTCATAACGGTTTGTGCGACATTGGTGGTAACGACCTAATCTAACCATGAGAGACGGGTCACAGGATGAGGATAAATATAAAGAATACTGGCATCATGATCGACTGACTGCTATGTTGTAATCCTCTTCTTGGATGACACTGAGTGACTTTGTCGACCAAGCTTATTATACCACCAAAACATGGCTGCGAAAAGTAGGCAGGAGATCGAGTCCAGAATCCTTGTAGAGCTGGAGGAGACCCCATATGCGGTTTCGTCGTTGCGGGCACTCTCAGGTGGCACGGCCAACTTTGTCTATGATGCAACATTGAAAATGCCCTTGCCAGATGGTACGAGAGAGGTTTTGATCAAGCATGGCGAAGACTTTAGCGCCAACGCGCCACACTTCAAACTCACAAGACTCCGATGTGTAAGGACCACCCACAGTCCATCACCTGATATCTCCATGCCTGCAATTTCTTTTATTTTTGACGTGCGGCCATACAGAATATCGAAGAGCAATGTCTCAAGGCCCTCTCCGAGTTCGAGTTCAGAATCGAAGGGAAAGCGGAGTTACCATGCGACGTCAGCTTCGTGGTGAGGACACCCAAGCTCTACCACTACGACGAGCAGCACAACACGCAGATCCACGAGTTTCTGCGCAACAGCAAGGACCTGAAGACGTACGCGCTTGATCGTTACGGTGCAGACACGTCAGAAGACGCGCGTTCGCAGTGCCGTCAGCTCGGCCGTGCCCTGGGCGGGTGGTTGCGAGGCTTCCACGCGCGGTCGGCCACGCAGACGGGCCTGCGAGAGACGGTCGCGCGGAATACGGCGATGCAGCAGCTGAAAAATACGATTAATTATTCGTGGTTGCTGGACCGCGTCGCGCAGTTCCCTTCCGTTCTTGGCGAGGCCATGAATGTCTTTGAAGAGGTCAAGGCCATGGCTGCCAAGGAGTTGGAAGACCGGAGTAAACTGCAGGTTATTCACGGAGACTTTTGGACTGGAAAGTAAGTTTCTGTGCACTAGAGCACCCTGGAGAGTTTACCAACACACGTCGACAGCATCCTGCTTTCCAACACTGCTATCCAAAAAGGGTCTACGGTCCCCCTATTCGTAATCGACTGGGAGATGTCCCAGATGGGGGTCCCTAGCCTGGACCTCGGACAGATGATCGCCGAGCTGTACGAGCTGAAACTGTACAAGAACATCACGGCCGGGCTATGGATCGCGCAGGGGTTTGTCCTGGGCTACGAAAGATTCAAGAATGACGACGACGACGACGACGACGACGAGTTCGCCTTCCGCACCGCGATCCAGGTCGGTGTTCACCTGCTCTCTTTCGGGACGTCGGTCGAGGGTTGGGGTACCCCCGAGCAAGTGGAGATGGTAGCCCGGACAGGAAGAGACATCATAATCCATGCGTGGAAGAGAGATCGCAAGTGGTTTGAGGGCGGGAATTTGGCTTTTCTTTTTGAACGGTAACTGATTGTGCAACCGAGAGAGGAGATGCACGATCGTAATTTTAAACAGACAGACACATTTGAAGCTGCAAGAAATAGACACTCTCAGATTGACTTCAAGCAAAACGCCTGAGTGGCAAACCCTACCTGGGACTGCATCCACCCCTGTACTATGTATCTAGAACAAAATAATTAAAGCTTTCCCCGCACCCCTCATTGACAATTTGATGGAAGTGAGTTTGACTCAAGAACATTGAATGAGATTTAACTCAAATCACTTCAATGCGTGCAAACATACAACACGATTATCTTAACAGTACCAAATTACAAAACTATCGGGAGAAAGGATCTTCATTGTTAAGTACGCATCAGGAAAAAAACCGAGAATCCAATATCTCGATCGCAGGATAAGTCCCTGGCGAGGCGCGCGTGAGGGAAAGGTCGAAAGAAGGCAGAAAAAGTTAAAACCCCCCACCATGGCGACAGACGCAGCAAGAACTACAACGCCCTGCGTGCGATGTAGAGAGAACGAGGCAGAGCTGGACTTGCGCTCCGATGCCGTGTGTCGGTGAGTTCTCTCTCTCTCTCTCTCAACCATTTTCTTCTATTCTTTTTCACTCTTTTTTTTCTCTCTCTCTGAACCCTCCCTATCCACACATAATCAAATTCCCCCCCTCGATTCCAACAACAAACTTTAACTTACTTTTCAAAAATAAAATGAAATAAAGACCATGCTACACGACCTTCATCGCAAGCAAAGTGATCAAGCGTCTCGAGGTCCTGCAGCGAGAGACGCGGGGTCCGCGCCTACCCACGCAGCCCCAGCGGTACCTCCTCGCCCTGTCGAAAGGGCCGTCGAGCACGGCGCTCCTGCACATACTGAGCGAGAACCTGCGGCGGCAGCGCGAGAGGGAGAGGAACAAGGGTCAGAGGGGGGTGAAGTTTGAGCTCGTAGTCGTCTACGTCGATCCTACTGACTCTTCTGACTCTGACTCTGTCTCTGAGAATAATAATGAGAATGAGAACGAGCCCTTCACCACACTCTTCCCCTCAACGCCCATCCACACCATCCCTCTGAGCTCGATCCTTTCCTTAGACTCTATTGCCTGGTCGGCTCTCCCAGTGCCGGTAGTAGTAGCACCGGGAGAGAAGACGAAGAAGAAGAGGCTGGACTCGATCCTCGCACAACTGCCCTCCCCGAGCGCGAGGGCAGACGTGCTGCGTCTGCTGACGCGTCACGCCATCCTCGCCGCTGCCGCCGAGACGTACGAGTGCGACGTCGTCCTGCTCGGCTACAACACCACTGCGCTGGCCGAGCTCACGCTCACGGAGACGGCCAAGGGGCGGGGGTACGGAATCCCCTGGCTCGTCAACGACGGCGTCTTACCTTTGCCGGGCAGCGTCGATCACGAAGAAGAGGGAATGGCTGGTCTAAAGATAACCAGTGGAGATGATGGAGAGAAGAAGAAAAAGACAGACATACCCATCTACAGCCCGCTGCGCGAGATCTTCAGGAAGGAGATCTTGACATATCTCTCCATCACGCCTGCACCCACACCATCTTCCGAAAGTAATCGCAATAACACAACAATGACAAGAACAGAAACAGAAACAATAGCAGATATCCTCTTCCCCTCCTCCTCCTCCTCCTCCCCTTCTCCACCCGGAACAAAAGCAGTCGTCTCCCACCGCGACATCAGTCTGGACGAGGTCGTCTCGCGCTTCTTCGTCGACGTCGAGGCCTCGTACCCGAGCGTCGTCGCCAACGTCGTCCGGACCACGGGGAAGCTCGAACGGCCCTCTCCCTCTTCTCATCCTCCTCACATTTCGAAAAATTCCGACAAATCGTGCGGCTTATGCGGCGTCTACCTCGACCCCCTAGGCGACGAGCGGTGGAGGGGCGAGATAGGGGAGGACGGAAATGGAAATGCGGGGAGGTTACTATCTGCAGACGCTCGTGATGGCGATGGCGATGCCAGCGGGAAGAGCACTACTACCGAGTCTACTACGACAAGCAGCAGCAACAGTAGGCTATGTTACGGCTGCGAGAGGTCAATACGTGGATAAAAAGATAAAAATTAACGCCAGACACCTAACCTATACCTTTCTCGCAACCCCCTCCTTGTCCCGGAAGAAAAGACAAACAAAATACAGGAATAGGATAACTAGAGAATAGGAACAAAAACGAAATGTAGACAGAAACAAACGTCTGATATTTCTTTTCATTTTTATTTTTAGACAAACAAACGATAACAAAAAATAACAACCTGTGTTTTTACGCCCTGTGCATTTCCAGCCACACATCCATGCATCGATCCATTTGTGTATGTATTTTATGCAAACTTGTCTACCTAAGTACATATATACGCTAACCCACGCTCTCCACACTCCCTCTCTCTTTCTCTCTCGTGATATGTACTCTTTAATCTTATCTACACAGACCAAAAAAAAAAAAAAAAAAAAAAAAAAAAAAACCTGACCAGAGAGAGAACCAGACCATGCCAAATCCCTCTCACTCTCTATCTCCAATGAAATAGTATAGTTTCGCCTAAATGTCGGGCTGCTCCCCGTGGACCGTGTTTTCACACACACATATATACATATATATATACATACCCGGCCTCCCTTTTCGTGTAAAAAGTAAGTAACCTAAGTGCCCTAACCCAACCCATAGACAGGTACCACCTCCAAGGGAACAAAGAAAGAAAGAAACAATATAACAAATCCAGGAGAAAAAGGTGTGTGTGTATATGTGTGTACGTTTGTGTATGTTTTCCTGTATTTAAAAACGCCACGCCCGCCGTTATATCTCCTTTTGTAGCTATTGCTGATGAAATATAATTCCCTTGCAAATGAAAGGAAAGAGAGACGGAAAGGGCTCACCACTATCCTGGGGCCGCCCCAAGGGCAAAGACCATTTTTGAAAAAAAAAAAAAAAGGTACACGATTTCTTCTATTCTTTCCCGCTCCGCCAGGCCCTCTCACTCATCTTCCCCCTCTATTTAGTCCCCTCTATCAAGCGTGGCAAATATAAAACCCAACCCACGAGAGTAATTCAAACCCGATAGGAGGAAAAAAGGTTTTAGATAGAAAGAGGAAGGATCAAGGACTTCCCAAAGCACCACCATCACCGTCCCTCGCTAATATCCTCCCCTCGATCCTCCGCACCAGCTTGTTCGTCTGCTCCGCCAGGCTGAGGGTGAGGATGGTGTGCGGCAGGATGCGGGCCAGGTGCGGCAGGAAGCCCTTGTAGATGGCCAGGAGACCCTCGGTCCGGATCGTCTTGCCCAGGCAGTCGAACACGCCCTTGTACAGGTTCCCGTTCTGGTTGTAGAGCCGGGACATGATGGTGTCTGTGACGTTCATTTCCCACGTTAGCATTTGTTTTTTGCCTATGTTAGAGTTGCACGAAAGGGGGTTACAGAGAGTGTGGATAATGAGAGAGTTGTGGTAGGTTAGCTAGGAGGTAGTACGTACCGGGTGGATGCATAACACAGCAGACGACAAAGCCCGAAGCCGTGCTACTCGCCAGATGCAGCGGCGCACCCTCCTCCATGCCCAGATGCTTCACCAACGACCTCTTGGCGAAGAAGTACGTCGGCAGTTGCGCCGAGCTACCGAACCCGGTCCGTATCATGGCCGCGCCAACACCCCTATACAATCCCCTGAGACCATCCGACTTGTAGATCTGGCTCGTGCCGTCAAACGCGTTGCGGTACGTGTGCTGCGTGCCCACGGGTAGGAAGGGACTGTAGCTCTGCAGCCGCGTCTTGACGAGGAAGAAGGGCGACCCGGCCACGGCGCCCAGGACGCCCGACGCCGCGCCGCAGAAGACGTTAATCGGGAGGTTCTGGCGGGTCCCGTCGCCCAGGACGAGGGAAGCCAGACCGTGGCGCATCGGCTCGTAGAACCCCAGCCGGCACCCGTTCAGCAGGATCTGGTAGACGTACGCGCACCCCAGGCCGCGGTAGATGCCCCGCACGCCTTCGTTGCGCACGATGACGCCCACGCCGTGGAGGGGGCCTCGGTAGTGGTGCGGTTGGTGGCCCTTCGATTGGAGTTCGCCTTGTAACTGCATTCTAGTTTTGTTTTGCGCCTCACGGTCAGCAAGAGGTCACACATCTTAACGCCTGATTGATTTCCCGCGCTGTACTGTCTGTGTTCGGCATAATCGGCGACGATGGAGTCGGCTTTAGAAAAGGGGTAGGAAGGAAGCAAGGGCGTACCGGATCTTGACAGTCTCGAAAGGGTGAGTGGCCGTGACAGCACCGCAGGCGGCGATGCCGCCAGCTATGAAGGCGCTAAAACAATCATTTCACACGTCAGCATCATTTCACCCCATCTATCTTTCAACGCGACAACGGGAATCGTAGTGTGATGCGACAGCTTCGCTTTGCTTTGCTTTGCTTTGCTTACCCAGTAGTGGTCGACATGATCTCGCCGCCTTGGATTTGTTCTCGTCTGCCACGTACGCCACCTTCCTACCTACCTACCTACGTAAGTAGGTAAAATAGCGGGAACGGGCGCTAAGAAACTGACTCTTGTCTTCACCTTGGACCGCTACTCGAACCCGAAGAGCCGACTGAAAAGGTAGGTATAAGTAGAATAAATTCAGCGGCCAGAAGCGGTCAGACTCGGAGCAGGAAAGCCGACGTTGGGACTTGGCAGAGTTCAGGTTCACTGTTCAGTGTTCACCTTATATATACTAACAAGAAAGAAGGGAGTGTAACACAGCTCAACAAAGCTTGAACAAACTCAAAAGATGTATATAAAGGAATGATGTACAGTAGAAAAATCACGACAATGTGAAGGGAGTGTTATGTTAAAAAGACAGGAGACAATTGTGCACAAGGCTGAGGTTCGGTTCGGAATCCCAGTGGTAGACTTTAAGGGAGCTTTGGGCCGAGATCGGACTTAAGCGCGATTTACATAGTACGTAGGCCAAAGGAAGTTCCTGGGGTGGGTTACATTTCCTAATGTCTGCTCACTCCCTTACTTGTTAATGAGGGTGAGATAAATAATAAATACTATTTTTAATCTTTGCTAACAGTCAAATGGAGTTCACACTCTGTCAAGTGCCATTATGCAGGCATTGTTGCTGGCGCAGAGAAGTACTACCATCAATCTACAGATGTAGCACAAAGTTAGGGGGACCAAAGAGGGATCAGATTGGCCCCATCATTGACAACTCATTATGTAGGTCCTGCTTCCATGTCACAACTGTCCAAGGCTTGCACACATTCATCATAAAATCCAGAAAACGCAAGGAATAGGTAAGATCATGTTGAATAGCACGTTAACGCCAAAGATCCAGCAAACCCATCGCAGTAATAACACCTGTCTGGTATATAATGATTGCATCCATGCTTGAACAGTGAAAAATATTGCCCATGCTTGCTCAACTCCTATACCCGCCAATACCCGCCCCTGAACATGTCTTCTGTAACGCCTGTCTTGGCCCTGTCCTTTAGCCACACAATCTTTAAGGCAGGGCAACAACTTCTGCGTGTCACTTCACGTGGGTAGCTTTAGCCACCTGTCAGCCTACAAGGAGGCATTTCTGTTTCCCCATCACTGCCGAGATCTGCACGCGTCTGTAAAGGGAGCGCAATGAGATATCATTGCGACACACTGATAGCTGAAACTGGCCTGGGCCAACTAACATGCTATGACTGGTTCAATGTCGGTTTGGTAGCCGCATCCAAGCTTCCCATGCCGTTCCGTCGCGTGTTTTCTTGCGAGACACGTGCTGGATTCCCGTCGAATACCCAGGGGCCGGCGTCGTTCCTAGGCGTAATCGGCCCTTCACGGTGATTCAACAGAGAATTCCCAACGGGGGAGGGCGTCCTTCTGAGCGAGCCGCTAGGAATCGGCACCGGATCTGAGACCGTATGCCTTGGCGGTCCCGCCGCTGGCGGGGGCATCACTACATTGCTGAAGAGCATAGTCACATCGCCACTCTCGTCTGTCGACATCCGTCTGGCATGCAGGTTTCCATTTGCCGCCAAGCTCGGAGAAAGCGGAGAAAGAGACGCCGAGGGCTGCACTGCTGCCTTGTCTTTGGCTTTCTCTGCACTGGCCTCGTTCTCTAATATCTCTGGCCAATCCTCCATAGGCTCGTCAACTTCGGCATCGAGGTCGGCAGTGGCTCGACAGTTGGGACACATGAAGACTGGCCACGAAGGACCGTGGAGCATTTCCCTGATACACTTGAAGTGCCATGTGTGCGAACATGGAGCTACAAAGAGAGATTGGCAGGGCTAAAAGGCAGGCATCTGGTCAGTATGCCTTGACGCAATGGCTTTGCGTGTCTTGAGAGAGGTTGGACTCACAGCAATCGCATTCAAGCAGATGGAGCAATCCTGAGTGTGCGATCCAGGAGACGCAGACGGAGAGGTCATATCGCGCAAGAGTTTGTGGGTTGCCATACTGTTGTTGTCACGTTAGCAAACCATCGTCAAGACCGACAGACGCACGGCTATGCCTATGCGGAGACAAGGGGCGACGTACTTGAAAATATTAGGTTTGGACTGCCACCCTCTATTCAACTCCACCCGCATTTTGACGCATCGATAGATCATCTCCTCGCCCCCCTTGAAATCTATTCCCAGTTGGACGATGTCGCCATCGTTGATCGGGTAAGGCTTGGACTCGGTCCCCGGCGCGCTGAGACGGATGTGATTCAAGAACGTGCCAGACGAGCTCTTGACGTCCTTGATGAACCATTTTCCCTTCTCGAACCAGAACTCGCAATGCCGGCGACTGACGACCTTGCTCTTGAAGCCGATCGGGGCCCCCGACGGAGTGTTGGAGGGTGTTTGGGCTACATAGGCCTGGGCTTCTCGCTCGGAATACCTGCCAACCTTGATTCTTTCCCTGCCGGTCGGTAAGGTGCGGGTGACGGGTGTGAAGGCCAACGACGGGCGGGTGGACCTCGGATCGTAAAAGCTGGAGAGGCGTATGGAAGGAAGCGCATCGGAGGAAGACATGTCTGCCAAGGTACCTGTTGTTGCCGAACGCGATCTGTTCATACCTGCGACAACGGCTGGGGGTGACGCCGACGCCTCGGCTTCGGCTTCGTCAAGCGCGGCGATAGGAGATAATCTCTCTCGATACAAAGCCTCTGCAGCAGCCTCGGAGAAACGAGTGGTATGGCGACGGCTACCGGGAGTGGGAGCACTGCTGTCGTTGCGAAGGGCTGGTGAGGAAGGAGCCTCCTCTGCCGGTCTCGCTGGCGTCAAAGGTGTTGTCGATTCGGGCGAGTCGCCTATGGGTTGCGAATTTGAAGCATCGGGGTTTGCAGCGGCTAGCAAGGCATCATCGTCACTGCTACTGCTGCTGTCGTCGTCGGAAGGTGGGAGCTCGGAATGAGGGGAACGGGCTCGATTAGTATAGGAGCGGAAGAAACCACTGTGAAAACTGTGGCGTTTTGGGTTGCGGGAGCCCTGGGAGCCCTGGGAGTCGCGGGACGGGAGGAGTGAGGTGGCGGCGTAGCTACGCAAATTTATGAAGCCGATCAGCCGTTTCCGAGGCGTTTGTGATGAAGAGGAGGAAGTAGAGCCTGTAGAGGTAAGAGGCTCGAAAACCACAGCCGAAGGAGCGAGTCCAGCGGGCTCGACTAGCATTGCGTCGCCTGACAGTAATGGTGATTAAACTTGGCTAATCAAGTCACGGTACACAAAGTCCCGCTGGGCAGGCGCATGCAGACAAGGTACTGGGTACGGCACCTTGCGGAGGAGCCCGCTGTAGAAGGCCCTGTAAGTTGTGTGTTTCACGGTTTTTAGTGGAGTGAGA
This sequence comes from Xylariaceae sp. FL0594, assembly GCA_022385605.1. Classification (NCBI taxonomy): domain Eukaryota; kingdom Fungi; phylum Ascomycota; class Sordariomycetes; order Xylariales; family Xylariaceae; species Xylariaceae sp. FL0594. The sequence continues at coordinate 59,274 of MU280918.1, forward strand.
TGAGCGGCGGGCGGGGTTGGATCGCTAGGTGCAGTGTCGGGGCCGTTGCCAATACTTGTTCCTCGGGTAGTTACAGTAGTAGTATGGGATACTAGTAGTGGACAGGAGTGTATCGATGGAGGGAAGCTGCGTGTTTTGTGTTTTTAAGGGATCGATTGCTTCCAAGTCTTTGAGTTGAAAGGTAGGTAAGTAATTGCAGGTGGATGAATTTCCTCTTCCTCGACTGCAAGTGGACACGAGACTTAGAGTCAGACGTGAGTACAACAGTTAGAAAAAGGAATTATCAGTAGAAGGTAGTAAAAAGAAGAACGGGCGTCTAGAAGTGAAATGACCTGATCATATGATGAACGCGAAATCCCAAGTTCCCAACCATCCGAACCAACTGGGGTCCAGGGCCGGGGAATGCTGGTGCTATTCACGGTAGCGCAGGCAGATCCAGGTGGTTAAGCCAAGCGGGGGAGGGACACTAGGAGACACGTCTTGCATGAAATGGCTTTGGGGTAAAGTCTAGATCAGGAAAGCCTTTCTGGACTCCCCGATGCTAATCTGGTTAACTCGTACTGTACGGAGGAGTTGAAAGTCGGAGGGCAAACCAAGAGGAGAATTTCCAAGAAAAACAAAGAGAAAAACAAACCATGAGGTTGAGATTGAAGCAACAGGCGGGACGGGTCGGCCGCCCAAGGACGTGGCTCGGGTTTCCATTTAACAACAACAGACATCTACTTGTACATGTAGAAATGGGTGCACAAGCATCGTGGCCATTCAGCACCGTAAGGATCTCTCCCTTGTATTCAGCTTGGCAATCTTGCGATCTAGAATTACCAGTCTAGGCCCTCCGGTGAGTTGCCACTAAAACATGGCATCTAGACACCGGTTTCTCAGGTGTCACAGCCTAGAACCCTATTTTACGTCTTTCTTCGAGCTTTAATAAATTTAGTAAAACATATTGCAGGCATTTGTTGTTTTGTGACGCCAGTACACGATGTAAGGAGTTCATCAAGCTCACTCGAAAACTTTAATCCCTTTGTCGGAATCACAACATTCCCAGCCGATGGGACTGTCTCTCTTGCCCTTTTTAGATCAAGTCGGTGTGTGCACAAGAAGCCAGATAGAGGCAGGATCTGCATCAGATGGTGTGGCTGATCACTCCCCCTACATAATCCAGACCCTTGATACATACCATACTATGTAACCTTAGTACATACACAACAGAGGGACTTGAAGCGGTTTTTACTTGCCTGCTCTTACGATCGCCTGGAATACTGATGGTAGACATAGTATGTAGGGGGGGAAAACAACAAACAAGTTGAAGCACAAGAGCAGCACAACACGTAGGGTAAGCTAAGGACATGTTATTGCGATGCTTGTATCTACTCTACTGCTACCACGGAGTACTGGCGTAGTGGCTGCATCAGCACACGCATGCAGGTCAACAACGCCTTGTTAGAACTTGGGTGCAGTTTCAGGGATTTACCAGCCTCCAACAACTGCTACTACTCCAGACGTGTACCGGCTCAGTAAACAGATTTCCGTCGGAGTGTGTGCCGGAACTCAGTCATCGTCGGAAGGTAAAAGACACTGAAGTATGATCTGAAGAAAGATCTACAAATTGTGCTCCATGTTGGCCATTTCTCCAAGCGGAGGGCGCATGTTCTGCAAGCTGGCATGGAAAGTACAACGGGGCACTTTCATCTCTTGTCAGGGATCTCTTGTAGGCATTTGCTTACGCCCTTTTTACAAAACATGAAACACATGACCATCCCACATTCTCCTGCCACTGCCAGCCCTATCCAGAATCTGCGTGTCAGCCCCTCTGTGGGAAAGCCCGTACCACTCAAGGTAGGACAACGCCAGGACGATGAGACATAGTGTGACTGTCTTATTGTCGATCAAAGGAGATGTATCTCTTCTACCAAATAATCATCACGTGAGTAACGGCCTGTCCGCTCCACAGCCTCCACTCTGAACTTTGAAGCAATAAACATCTGACCAGAGACTGCATAGACGATTTGCGTCCATGTCGGGGAAGGTAAGCGCAGGTCTTTCAGTATGCTGTGGAGTAGTCGTACAAGCAGCCCTCATCTTATTCTTTGTCAACGTGCCGGCAGAGTGTTTATTAATGACACCACCTGGCACCTATGATTCAGAATCTCAGCCTCTGGTGTCTCAAATTTGCATAAGAGATTTCTGTTCTGCAACACACTTTCATGAGACCTCAATTTCCGGAACCACCTACTTACCTACAGGCTACCAAATCCCATCCGCGATGCCACACTGTCGGAACCAGGAGATCTGAGCGCCGATATGGGTCACGATCGTTCATTCAGGACTCGTAGCTCAGCGGTAGAGCGTCGGATTCCAGTCCCGAAGGTCATCCGTTCAAATCGGGTCGGGTTCACTTTTTAGTCGGGGCTCTAGTCGTAGCTAAGCTGCCAAGCATGCCTCGTTGCTGTCTGTCCAGCTGTATAGTGTCCGTGTGGGGAATGACTTGCTGCGCTTCTCGGTTTGTTTGATCGGGCTCAGGAAAAAGCTGTGGCGAAGATGTTCAGCAGAAGTGGTACAGTAGGTGTAGCTCGAGTGCATTCATAAGCAACTTTTTGCAGTCTGTTTGGTAGATCGCTCATGACAGTGACGGATACAAAATACGATTTGGTCAATATGTTGTGCTCAACAATGAGTTGGGTATTCAAGTGAAACGGCTTCAACTCAAATGCTCATGTGGCATGTACGAAATAAACCAGGACTATCCCTCGAGGGCGTTCCCTCCCTGTCATCCGTGGTTGCACCTTGCATAGAGAACCCATCTTTGACTAGACCTACCCTGTAGGAATGTCAGTGCTTAGTCCTAGTGTCTCCCGATAAGAATTGATTTGTGATAAGAATGTCATCTCGTCTCCCGCATCCCCCAAGGTCGTCGCCTCGGAATCGACTCCTTATTCAGTCTTCGTCATGTTTCGCGCTTACACATCCAAGTCCATATCCAGGGGTCTTCCCTCCCCTGTGCGCCGGTGCGCCAGGATAGGTCGACAACCCTTCAAGCCGTCCAGCCGGTCTTTCGCGACTGTCAGAGTCCCGGATGCCAAGGAACCGACCGAGCTCGATCAGATAACCACCCTTCCCAATGGCGTCCGCGTCGCATCCGAAGCCCTTCCAGGCTCCTTCTCCGGTGTGGGAGTGTACGTCGAGGCCGGCTCCCGATTCGAGAACGCCCATCTCAGCGGCTTAAGTCACATCGTCGACCGTCTGGCTTTCAAGTCGACAGCCAACAAGTCTGCCGAGAAGATCCAGGAGGTGGTCGAGTCGCTGGGTGGAAACATACAGTGTGTGTCCTCGAGAGAGTCCATCATGTACCAGGCCGCGACTTTCAACAACACAGTCCCCGTCGCCACCGAGCTGCTCGCCGACACGGTCAGGAACCCCCGCATCACAGACGACGAGGTTGCGCAGGAGCTCGCGACGGCCGAGTACGAGATAACAGAGATATGGAAGAAGCCCGAGCTCATCATCCCCGAGCTGGTACACATGGCCGCCTTCAAGGACAATACCCTCGGCAACCCGTTGCTGTGCCCGATGGAGCGCATACCGCACATCAACAGCTCCGTCGTCAAGTCCTACAGAGACGTCTTCTACCGACCCGAGAGAACGGTAGTGGCATTTGCCGGTGTACCCCACGGCGAAGCTGTACGATTAGCAACCGAGTTCTTCGGCGACATGAAGAGCGCCGGCGCACCCTTATTATCACGATCCGGGTCTGAAACCTCGATAGATTCCATGTCGTCCACAGATACTTCATCTTCATCTTCATCGTCATCATCCTCTACCAATTCTAGCGAGCAATCTTCCAGCATCCTCTCACGTATTCCCATTCTCAAAAGCCTCTCCAGCTCCGCGAGCAAACACGCTACCACCTCTACATCAACCTTACCATCACTTGAGGACATCTCCGCTCCAGCCCATTACACGGGCGGCTTTATGTCGCTACCCACTCAGCCGCCTTCCCCCAATCCCATGCAACCCACCTTTAGCCACATTCATCTAGCGTTCGAAGGCCTGCCCATAGCATCGGAGGACATCTACGCGCTGGCTACCCTGAACACTCTGCTCGGCGGAGGCGGTTCGTTCTCAGCCGGTGGTCCCGGAAAGGGCATGTACTCCCGCCTTTACACCAACGTGCTGAACCAGCATGCGTGGGTGGAGAACTGCATGGCGTTCAACCACTCATACACCGACTCCGGCCTCTTCGGCATCTCGGCGTTGTGTATCCCGGGCCGCACACAGCACATGCTGGACGTCATGTGCCAAGAGCTTAGGGCGCTCACCCTCGACAGCGGCTTCTCGGCGCTCGGCGATGTCGAAGTGAGACGCGCCAAGAACCAGCTGCGGTCGAGCCTGCTGATGAACCTCGAGAGCCGCATGGTCGAGCTGGAGGATCTGGGCAGGCAGGTGCAGGTCCACGGACGCAAGGTGCCCGTGCACGAAATGTGCCGCAAGATCGAGAACCTGACGGTCCATGACCTCCGCCGCGTCGCCAAGAAGGTGCTCGGCGGTCTCGTGCACAACGCAGGAAACGGCAGCGGCGCCCCCACGGTCGTGATACAGGAGGCGGACGCGCCCGGCTTCACCGCGAAGCCGATGACGTGGGAGGAGATCCAGGACAGGATATTCAGATGGGGTCTCGGCAGACGGTAGAGCCCGCCAGCCGAACTCATTGCACCATCCTCGCCTTTCCTTTAACAAACAAAACACAACTCGCTCGCATTGACTTGCGAAGATATTTTCGAGCGAAAGACTCTGGATCACCATCAACAAAGGCAAGCTTATCGCCAGCCACCCCATGAAATATCGCATAAAATATAGAATAACCAACAGCGCTCACACCCCCGGACTGGACTGCAGACCCAGTGCGTATCAATAAATAGGTAGAAACTTGTACGGAAGTAGGTATGTAACAATAGCGGGAAATAGCATTAATGAAGAACAACGTCTCAAGATGTATTCACTATATGTACAAGTATCGACTTTGATTCTGATTTCAGTAGATACAAAAAATACACAGACAGAACACATAGCAAACCAAAAAGTGGCAAGAGACGAACAACACATAACTGCATATGTAATCCTTTTAACACATGTATATTATTCTCCTACCTTATAGATCATCGCTTATTGTGTGATAAAATACTGAACCTATTCAACATAAACCCCTATCCTCGAATTAATCCGGTTTTCTCTCTTTTTTCCCATCCTGTGCCCAGTTTTTCAATGACTTGTCGGATCCTAAAAAGGCATCCTTTTCCATTTCCCATTCTTGGATTTTTTTTTCTTTCCCATCCAACGCCATATGTGTTTCCAGGATGAAAGCAGGTTGATAATAAAGGAGTAGACATGGGTCTAACATAGAACTGCCCTGCCCGTGGTATTGTATTTATTGCGCTGGGCCCCCAGACGTAAAAAGGGGGGAAAGGAAACAAAAAACACTTTTGTTTATCGCTGAGAAACCGCAGTCATGTATATCTACTCGGCCACTTGAGCCATCCTCTGCGCCATGCTGTAGACATCAATTAGTTGTGATTGCCTTAGATGTATAAAAGTAGAGGGAAGACTCACAAATTATAGAAAGCAAACTGACTAGGGCTGCTGCCAAACTCGTACACGAATCGAGACGCTAGGTAGCTTCCGAAGATGGCTCGCAGGTACGCGTCCGGCACGCGGCTGATGATGGTGTCGAGGCCGAGCTTGTCGAGCAGGAGCTTGGGAAGAGCATCGGCCAGCACGGACCGTCGGATCTTCTCGTTGCGCCACAGGTCCGACCGCTGCAGCTCCTCGTCGAGCTCGGTGATGGCGACGGACAGCTTGTCCGACAGCACGGACCGAGCCACGCCCGTCTGCTCGTGTTCTCGCCAGATGGCCTCGAACTCCAGCCGGGCATTGTTCTGGATCGTCCCCTGCACCTGCTTGACGTACTGCTTGTAGAACTCGGGTGCCTCGCCCCGGTCGTTGCAGCACATGTTCTCTGCGAATCCCTTGTCGTCGAAGCTCAGGGCTGCAAGGACCTCGAGCGACGAGGATGTGACGCCGCCCTTGTTGGCTGACGCGTCTTTGAAAAGGACGCATCCGGCTTCCTCCAGCCGCAGTTTAGCGTCTTGCGTGATGAAGAGGTTGGCACCCTCGACGATGTAGGGGATCTTGCTTCTGCCATCCTTGATGAGCTTGTTGACCGAGGAGAGGTCGATCGACTCAGGCCGACCGCCGCACGGCACGAAGCAGTCGACGGCGTCCGTGTCTCTCAGGTGGAAGAAGTTGCGGAAAGACGTTCCGTTGTTGACCACCTCGCCATTCGGCAACGTGACGTTGGAGTCGTCGCACAATACCCGATATCCGTCCTTGGACAGCTTGGACACGTCGAAGTGAGAGATCATGACACGGTTCTTGGCGAGCCGGTGCAGCTCCTGCTTGTCGATGCCGTTGGGATCAACCAGCACACCCGAGCCATCCACGATGGCCGTGTACTTCTCGTTGCTCAAGAGGATCTCGTTGCTGCCCAGGTCACCGTCTGGACCACCGGTCTGCATCTTCCTGACCGCCGATGGGTCGAGGTTGAGCTTGCGGTAAATGCCCTTGACATACTCCCTAACGGACAAAGTGGTCATGCCATAGGCATCGTGGGGGATGCCGCCGAGCTTCGGCGACTTGCCGGTGAAGAACGACTTCCACCAGGGAGCTCCTCTGGCCCGCGCATGTTCTGTCGCCCAGTCGACCAGGTCGGCCGTGTTCTCATCAGGTCCCATGAACAAGATCTCCTCCTTCCTGTAGAGATCGACCACGGGGTTCTTGATGCCGGGCGTCTGGGCCGGCAGCAACAAGTCCAGGATGCTGTCGATGTACTTCTCGAATGCCTCACGGGCCTTGTCTTGTTGCTTGGCGTCAAGCAGGATCACGCCCTTGGAGCCTCCTTCGGGTATGTCCTTGTTCTTGCGCTGCTGTGTGCTCGCGAGACCGTAGTTTTCGTCGAAGAGATTCCTTGCATTGATACTGAAGGCTTCTTTGCTTCTAGACTTTACGATCCGGATGCCACCGCGCGCGACGTCCTTGAACCGGAGGTGGAAGCCACGCGCTTCCGAGCTGATGACAAGGAACATGCCATACAGACGGCGGGGATATTCCGACTCTGGGAGGAAGCTGGGGTCGAGCCGGAAGCTCAACGCCACCTTGGTCGGCGTGAAGTAGTTCGTCTTGAGGATGGCAGTGTTGAAGATGCGGAACGCTGTCATGACCATTTCCTCGTGTTCATTATTCACCTCGCGGCTGATCTTCTCCTTCAGACGGGCGTCGGAGAGTATGTCGACTGACGGAGTGGGCGCGATGAGCTGTCGCTCGAAGCCGGCTCCGACAGCCAGGTGGACGCTGGCAAAGGCTGCATACAGTGACCGGACGAGTCCCGGGTAGGACGAGATGATTTCGAGAATGTAGTCGGGAGTGAAGGTCTCGTTGCGGAGACGCTTCTTCAGCTTGGACAACATCTCGGCGTGCGCCGCATTGGTGGCGTTCAGCGCATTTCTGATGGACGTGTACTCCGGCCCGAGACGGTTCAGGAAGTGCTGGACAAAGACCCAGACGCAGTGGCCATAAACCGTCTCCTGGAGGCTCAACTGGCCAGAGGCGAACAGGGGATGGAGCTTGTTCTGCGGAAGACAGTACAGGAGCGAGATCTCCTTGGTGATCTGGTGGATCGACTGCTCGATGGGCATTGCCTTGGCCTCCAGATTGGTCGCCGGCTTCAGGTAGATACTCATGACCGTGATGCCGTTCGAAAACTGCTCGACGTACTTCCTCGTGCTGGTGACGCCGTAGTAATGGTACAGGTCGCTCAGGGCGCTGAAGAGGCCACGGGCGGTTCGGCCACGGAACGCCACCACGAGACGCTTCTCTTCCGATCCCTCAATGTCGAATACCTCGATGACCGGTCCACTACGGCTGACGGCCAGCTTGATGATGTCGTGGTAGATCAGCTTGGTGTTCTTCGTCGCCTTGGTGAGGAACATCCGGTCGCTGATGAATTCCAGGCGCGTCTCTTGAGGATCAGGTCTCGGGTCGACAAACTGGCATTGGTACACGAAGTAGCAGCGCAGGGATGTGCCGGCCGAGGTGTTGGACAAGGCCACGGGGGAGCGGAAGGTCTCGACCCGGAATCTCTTGTCGGGGTCTGCGTGGTCGAGATACTTGGCCTCGAGTCTGTTCTCGTACCGGGGCCCTTTGAGGTTCGAGAGCCCAGGGACGCTCGTGTCAATGTAGATGGCGTGGTCCGAGGCTTCCATGTCCAGCTGGATCTCCTCACGTTTGTCTATGCGAGCATGAGCCGCGATCTTAGCAGCGTACATCGAGGTGATGTTGGTCGCGATGACATCAACGCTTTCCATCTGGAAATAGACATCGTCGATACCCAGCTCGTTGTAGAACCACGATATCTGTCCCTCAACATGCGACGAGGGAATCCAGCCTTCCTTGGTTATGATCTCCTTGACTGTGTCGGGTCAGTAAAGGCGTATCTAGGCCGGGGAAGTCGTCGATGTCCAGTCCAACTTACCAGCCGTCATCTGCTCCGCCTTTCCGGCGAACTCGGGTGCAATATAGCCAACTGTGGCAGATCGCAGCACCCGGTGTCCATTGTGGCCGTTGACGGCTCTGTGTCCGTTCATGCCATCACTGTCCAGGCCGACGTACAGATGGGTGGGCTGTGGCGAAGGATGGCGGCTTGGATCCTCGTGCTTCACCTTGCTCAGCAGCTTATTGGCTAGAGCCGGAGCATGTGACGGAACCGAGTCCCCAGGAGCCATGTCTGCGTCCTGGTGAGTAACACCGTCCAAGTGTTCCAAGGGTCCTAAGGGGTCTGCGTATTCAGGAAACCTATCCAAGCCCAAATTAGTTGTCTGCAAGGTCAACACTTTGACGGCCATGGCCGGAATGATAAGGTTGGGCAGGCGACAGGGTTTAAGAGCGTAGGATGGTGAGAAGGGGTGAACGGAAGCAGAACCGGCAGCTGCGTAGTAGATGAGTAAGCAGCTCCATGAGGGCAGAGGGGGGCAACCCGGCACGTATATTTATACATCCATTCCTTGTCAGGGAGAAGACGATAACTCCGCTGGCGTGCAAATGGGCCTTTTGTTGTGATTCTCCATGCTGAAAGTGGACAGTGTGAGATGAAGGGGTTTGGCTGGAAGATGGTGAAATGGAACCAATCGAACGAGTAACAAGGCCGGTAACAAATCAAAGGTCGGGGGATCATCCTGACGGGTTATAGAGGCTGCCGCGTGGCCTGGCCCACGTAGCAGTATGTGCAAGCCTAGCGGTGAGGGAAAGAAATCAAAAAGGGGTAACGGACACACAGGGGAAGGGCAGGGCATGGTTGCTCAATCGCTCGCTGCTGTGCCAGGCCCGGCGGCATGGTAACACCAGAAGGAGGAGTGCGGGAAGCCGATGTCGTTCTGAAGAAGGAGACTTACCCAGTGCACAATACGAGGCGGGAGTTGCGAATCTGCACGCTTCCTGGAAGGGCAACGGGCAATGGACAGTATGCTAGGGATGACCCGGTTGTACAATTTAAGGGGTCGACAGGGCGAGCGACAGATCAAGCAACTAACAGATTATGCTTGGTAAAGGGTATAGTAAATAAGGTTCGAGCCCTGCTGCTGAAACAACGGCCGAACACTGTGAGAAAGTTTAACTGACCGCGGGGTCGTTGAGCTGTCAGGATGATGCAGACCTGCCAATGGGTATTGTTGTCGTGCCAGTCTGTGTCTATAAAGTATCAGAATGCTGAAGTGCTGTTGTTCAGGTCTGGAAACTCGTGCTTATATAGGATAACAGGAGGTCAGTCTGAGGTGGAATCGTAGGCAGTTTGAGAACCACAAGAAGAGCCGAGCCTCATCCTCTCTCATCCACTCTCTCGTACGAGGACAAGTACCAAGACAAGAAGACATGTATGGGGATGTACAAGTGCTGTGGATTTTCTGGGAATGTGGACTTCGATGTGAACGTGTAGAAAGACAGCTGACTCGAGACAGTGAACTTACACGGGGTATTCACATGAGATGTCTGTACTTTGTTTACTTTGTACAGTACTGTTGTACAGTAATACAGCCGTACTCCGTACAGCAAGTCCAAACCTGGTGCCGTCGTGCTCTCAGGGAGCTAGCTAATTGGACAAGAGAGGAGAGAAGGTGGATTCGTTGAAAAAGGTACCAATAATTCGATCACTTGTTAGACTAGAGCGTTGTCATCTCGTCCATAGCGTATGCCGTCGAACTGCCTGCTGAACCGAACAAACGGAAACCAAAACTCGAGAGCAGATTGAAAGTCGTCAAGTGACCACGCCCAGGAACGTGGAGCTGGGCAAGGGATTGACAATGGGATCACGGGGTTCTTTATATGTAATATTCTCGAGGCAGGCGCCACAAGATGGACCCAACAGGAAATGTCATCGTAATTGACAACCTTGAAAGTATGTACATGGAGGCAGGTAGAGTATCTAGACTAGGTACCGCTTCCACCTCACCATCTAAAGAGCCAGAGAGAAGACGCTGGGCAATTGCTCCCAGGACGGAATACCGTACGTCACACACGGAGCGCCGGAATCAACCAGAAGGTGTTGTTATGGGGAAAAAAACTTCACTTGAAGATGACGAGCGATGAGGGTCGTCTTGCAGCTGGTACTGACTGAAATGGGCCACATGCTTGGCTGTAATTGGCTTGCCCATCTGGTACCTAAATATCTCCACCTGTAGGGGCAGAGAAAGAAAAGGAGCTATTGGTCATAAGCGGAATAGGCCTGAGCCTGTTACTGCATAAAAACGGCGTAGTTAATTAACTAGAATACGTAAAAATCTTTTAAATTTACAAATAGTAGTATATTTAGCAAAAATCTACAAAGTATAATGTATATATAAAACCTTACTTTTAAAAAGTAAATCTATTATATAGTTTTTATTTATTTACTTTAAAAAAAGTATAACCTTTATTAATTTAAGCTTGAAACTTAATATTTTTTAGTTTATTTAAATATAAACTTTATAGCTTTATTAATTTTTATTTATATTTTTTGCTTTAGTTACTAGTTTAAATAAATAAAATTTAACCCCAAAAAAGCGTTGTAACTAGCTAAGTTATTAAATGTTTAATAATTTTTTAAATAGCTTTAGCTTTTTTAAAAAAAGTTAAAAAAGCTAACTATTTATATTGTTAGTATATAGTAAATAGTAAAAGTAAAAAAATAATAAATATAGTAATAGTAAGCTAAGCTATTGTTAGCAAAATATTATTAATAGGTTAAGTTTGAAAGTTTAACTAATTTTAAAAATATAATATATTTATAAATAGAATAGAAAGTAAAATAAAAAAAGTTAAAATAAGTTTAAAACTGCTAAACTATTAAAATAATAAAAGCTTTAACAAACTAGCTAAGCAATAACTTAAACTTTTTATTAAAAAGCTTATTATTTAACTAATATTTATAAAAATATTTAGTAGCAATTATTTACATTTTTAAAGCTATAAATTTAATTTTATATAACTAGTAGCTATAGCGTTTTATTTTATGTTTTTTAATACTTAACTTTTGAATTATAAAAAAACTAAATTTATACTATTTAATAAATAAAGTAAAAGCTCTATTAACTTAATAATTTTTATTATAACTTTTTAATTAAGCTTATTTATAAACTATAATATAATAAAAATTTTATAGTATAAATTAAATTTAAGCTTAAGATAAATTATTTTATTAAACTAAAGTATATTATATTTAGTTTATTAATGTAAGCATAGCTATTTCATATTATAAATCAAGCTTAAGTGTTAAACAGTTAAGTAAACATTTTCAAAATAAAAATAACGTTTGTTATTAAAAGTAAAATATTTATTTAAGTTTTTTATATATTACTTAAACATAAATAAGCTAAGAAAGGTTCATTAAAAATTTTATTCAATAAGCTTTATAAAACTTTTAGTTTATTTTATAATATTAAAGTATATAAATAGTTTTAGTTATAAATAGTTGAAATAATAAACGTTAAATTTAAATATAAAAATATAAAAACTTTATGATTTTTTATAATTTTTAAATAGTATAGTATTAATATAACTTATTAAAGCAAATAAAGCAAGTTTTTAAAATATATTTAATAGTTTTAAAAGCAAAACTTATAGTAAATATATTAGTATATATACACTACAAATTAGTTTTATATAATAAAGTTTATATTTAAAAGTTTATAAGCTTATTTTAATTTTTAATTTAATAATTGAAATAAAAAGTAATCAGTAAAATATAAAATATAATTATAAAAGGGTTAGTTATTTTTACTAACTCTTAAATAAATGAAGTTAAAATTTATATAGTTAACTAGTTTTTCAATTAATAAAAACTTAATATATAAATAAAAAGGTTTATTGCTAGCATTTATTGTTTTTGCTTTTATTCTTTTTAGCAATATTAAATAGGAATATATTATGTTTATTGATATAACTTTAAATATATTGCTTTATTTTAAATAGAAGGTTTTATTAAAACAAAGCTATATATATAATAAAATAGTTACTTTTTTAATTTTTATATTTTTGACGCTTAAATTTAAACTAATAAATTAAATGTTAAAGTTTATAAGCTTTATATTTATAACTTTTTATATATAATAAACTTTAATACTATTAATTAATAAGCTTATAAATAGCAATATATAAATAAAGCGTTTATATATTTTATATTTTAATGTAAACTTTTAAGTTTAAAACTATAAAGCTATTAAAATTAATAAGTAATTTAAATAAAGCTTAAGTAAATAATTATAAATAGTTGAAAAATTAAATAAAGAACTTTAGCTATATTAACTTTTAAGCTAGTACTACTAATTAAGTTTATTTTAAACTAAGTATGATAAAAAGATTTTTTAATTTAGCAACAGTTTAATAGTAAGTTAAGCTTAATATATAAGCTTTGTCACGGCGTGACATTCCACCAATTCCAGCGTATACTAGATAGCTGCAAGTAAGAATGACAAGACAACTTTGTTGTTCTGGTTCCCTTTTGC
>MU280919.1:0-70515 GCA_022385605.1 Xylariaceae sp. FL0594
CTCCTTTTTTTTTCAAATCGGGCCCTTTTTGTTTTTTTTTTTATTTGTTTGTTTAATTTTTTTTTTTTACGGGGGGCTTTCTACCCTTTTTTGTTCCCCCCCCCCCCCCCCCCCCCCCTCCCAAACAAAACAAAGTTCCATGGTAGTCCTGAGACTTCACCAAAACCTATCCGGCTAGCTTGACCGTTCATACCAGACGGTTGCCTGGCTGTGCCTGCTCGCCGTCCTGGTCTAGGACCTCCAGTCGCTGTAGACTTGACTACCTAAGGTTAGATCAATGTTTTCAGAAGGGGGGGAATATGCAAGCACAGGCGCAGGAACAGACAGAGCACTGCGGTATGTAAGTAGGCAGTAGACACATGCAGTTCATCAAACACGTGCAAGAAAGAATGCAAAAGTCCTACATGATTTGGACCCTGCAGGGTCGATGGACATTGGACAGGTACCTGGTGTGCTACTATACCTGTGTCTGCTCACGATGGCCGTTTGTGTAACACATCCATTTGGTGGTCACTGCCTTTCCCTCTTGCTGGACCAGCAACCTGGAAAGCTACATATATGACATGTACTGATGTGAACTCCTGATTCACACACGCGTAGCCCTACCTGGCTATACAGTCTGACAGAAGTAAGGGATAGGATATGGTATGCACAGGCACGCCAAGTGTTGGTTGTGTATGCCTGTGACAGTCATGTGGTGGAGACTCGAGAGAGAGCAAGTTGGTAAGCTGCAACCCACTTCGCCCTGTCATACCCATGCCCTATATACCTACTTATGCTGTATGTAGGTCATTACCAAGCCTTCGGTACCTACGTTGCGGCTATACTTGGAAAGAAGACACATACACAAACAAGCATGCGTAGGTTCAGTACTTTAGGTACCACAGGCACCTATCACGACGACGGATGTATAATACTATACCCCTACCTTAGTACCCTTAGATAGCCCTTCTAACAAAATGTGAGCATGTTTCCGAAAGGAGAGCTGAATCTCAAGATCCTGCCTGACATTAGGTTTAGGCGTTCAATAGGACTAGATACGAGGCACTGTACCGCGCTTTCCAACGCCTGCCTTTGATCTTCCTAAGACTAAGTTTAGGCAGTCACGACAGAGATGTCATGAAACAAGGACAGAAAAAAATCCTTCTTGGCCCCCAAATTCATCTTATTTGATACACGGTCGTCCTTGTTTGTGTGAAATCATAGTAAACAAATCAAATTACACCAAACACATCTCTTCTCTCCCACTGTTCCCCGCCCCCTGAGCGGTGATGGTGAGAACAATAATAATAGGCATCAACAAGGAGAAAAGGTCTTGATCAAGAAGCTACATGGTATGGAGCCTAGGTGTACAGGGCGGGCCATGTTGGCCAGGGGGGGTCTTCAATCACAGCCATTCGGATCGGGTCCGAGTACCCAGTTAGGTAGGCTTGCGTGGCCTGGCCCTCGCTTGCCCTTCCCTTTGTGGCTTCCACTGACACTTGACAGCGCTGTCCAGTGTCAAGCGAAAAAGGTGAAGAGGAATCCTTCATCCCATCATTTGAGCCCTGCTCTCGCTTGACTTAATCTGGACTCGGTGTGCTTACAAACAGGAGACAGAAATATCACAAGGTGCTGGAAAGCCAAGGCCAAGAGCGCCAGGATAGATAAACAGATTGTTGCAGGGAGAGACAATCCAGCTGAACGACCATGGAGTTGTTTGCCAAGAAAGAGAGTTCGTCCGCCTACCTAGGCATCTATGTTAGAAATGCCTGAAATGCCCTAACCTCAGACGAAGGTTTTACAGTGTGGTATTCTGTATTGTAGGTACATCGCCAGTGGCAATGAAACTATCTCCAGCATACCTACCCCCTTTACCGAATACTACCCTGACCTAACCGAAAGGTGAAGTAACTCCCGGGTCCGAGCTTGGCAATCAAGAAAGTTTGAGGTTGCAATGAGAATGAAGAAGAAGAAGAGATCTTCTCACTGCGCACTCCTCTCGGGCGCGAGGAGTACAATGATCTCCTTTTAAATGCCTTTTCCTACTACCCTAGTTTTTCAACCAGTGTCGGTGCAACACTACTACACTCACTTTTACCTATATCACACACCGAAGGCCCAAAGCCCCCCCCCTCCCCCCCCTCCCAAAAAAAAAAAAAACACTCAAAACTCAACCTCAGCCTTGTCACAGTTCCCTGTGATGTGACGCGCGGTGGCTTGCAGTCGCAAATGATTGAGCTGCTATTGCAGGATGAGGTTCTGTCTCGGATAATTATCCCAAATCATCAATGTCGAGTAACCAAAGGCAAGTGGGAAAAAATAGCCCACGTGGAAAACATGTGACAGACGAGGTCGTGGTGGTACAGGACGTAATTAACTGCCCCAGCTTCTTTTTCCATTCCTACGATGATGGATCATTTTTCACACCCCATTCTGCCTTCCTTGCTGGCTGGCTAGGTACTTGCTGTCAAGTGATGTGAAGCAAAATGCAAAAACACCCATGTCGGCGCAGTTGTGGCCTATGGGGTGGAATATAGAAAGCTGTAACAGTGTTACCTCAAAGTACCTTGATCGCCTACAAAACAGTAAGTTTAAACAACTAAGATGGTCAACAGGTCTGAAGCACTGAAACAGAACATTGGAGTTTTAGAATAGAAATCGTCCGATTTCCCAGCGCTTCCCGCCCGTATAGTTAGGACTCGGGCAGAACCGGGCTTATTATCTTTAAGTCCTGATGTCTCATCACCAGAATAGAAACTCGGGGATGTATGTATTATTGTATCTTATCTAACCTTAGAGGTGCATTGTCATCGGAATGCCCGGACGCAACTAGAAGCCCGCAACGGTCGTTTTTTTTGCCACTCAGCTCCCGCTCCAACCTTAGCTATTTCCGAAGAGCCCGAAATGGTAACATTGGCACAAGCACACTCTGGCTTCACTTGGGACTTGCGAACGTCGTCTTGGTTTTGGTGGGTAGGATCCAGCCTAGGGGAACCATGCTTTGTACAGATTTGTACTGAGAGAATACTATTCACAGCAATATTATTACCCCAGGTCAGTGCGTAGCTACGCTGAGGCCCTGGACCAGAATTGGAGAGTCCCACGGGCCACGGGCTTCTATGCAAGGGGCTCATTTGCTCAACAAAGCTGTAACTACTTTAAGATACGCATGCGATTCCCTGAACTGTTACACTGGTCTCAAGGTCGACGCACAACGGCGAAGTTGGCACACGAGGCACATTCCTCTTCGCTTTCGCTCTCGCCGCATGAGGTAGGTTCTGGGAAATATTCCAATCGCTTCCATCCCCGTGGCATTTGCCAAGTTGAATTGCTTATGCAATCGTCGGTGTCATGATTAGACCCCGAGATTGAATTGCGGAAAGTTGCTGGCCACAGTTGGTTCTTGTCATTTCAGGTACAGTGGCCCGCCTTCATGCCTATCACGCCTTGGCAGCGAATTGGGGACGCCGGTATGAACCGAAGGTCTTCTTATATCTCATGCACTCGTAGGGGTGGTTAGGGTTGGTTATAGCCTCAAACGAGGAGGCCAGAGTCATCATATCAACCCGCTTTCTGTCGTCATAGTCTCTCCCCAGCATCTCCTTTCTCACCTGATAACAACGAGGTCTATATGTCGTCAACTGTCAGAGCAATGGTATTCTTAGCTCAAGGGCCCCTCACCCCAAGCGCTGATGAGGGGAGGGGTTCAGGGCCAGCCACTAAAACGATACCGTACAGCAGTACACAGGGAGGATATAGTAACCAATTACATTCGAGCGCCTCTTAGAGAACTTTCGTTGATGGGAATATCCCAGATATGTACCTGCAGATTCCGCACTGCCCTAGGTATGACTGTTTGGCGTCGTTGAACTTGCTGACTGACTAGGGCCGTATATCATGATCCGAAGACAAGGTGTGCCTCATAAAACCGGACCACCGTGACGGACTGGCGAGCTATTGGCTCAAAAATTCCACGGCTCTCGCTACCGACAGAGAAAAATACAAAAATAGTCTCGAGCTTTACCCATTCTCTGCCTGCCATTGGACGTTTTAATTCCCAAAAACAAACCAAGCAGGTTAGTGCTGACAGGCTCCAAATTTGGGTAATTGGACATCTTCCTATAGGGACAGAGGAGAGACAGGCGTTACAACAAGGGCCACTTGAGGTAAGCAGAAAAGGACCCGTTCAGTAAGACGTAGTGGGGAAGGGCCCCTGATCGGCCTCGTGGTAGCCCTGTCGTATCCCAAAGGCATTGGGCGGTGTCTCAGTGGTGTGGTGGTGGCTGCGCACCTGCGCACCTGCTGCAGTGCTACTGTTTCGCTGAAGATGGCCTGCGAGATCTCGAGCAGCTCTGATGCGAGAACTCGTGCTTTGGGCCTGCATGTGCCCACTCAGGTCACAACCGCAAGCAAGGGGTGAGGGTTTTACGCATCATAAAGCTCGAAATGCATTTTTTATCGATTTCCTTCTGGTACCGCAGCCAACGTCCCCGGCCCGCCCATGGCACATTACATAACACCGCCCATTGCGTTACATGGAGCGGACGGTAGACGTTATATGCAGCCTTCGCACATCCATCGCCACCCACGAAGTCGGAGCCGAGCATGAACGCGCACGGCTGCGTGACGGCTATCCACGCTTCGGAGGTGGCGGCGGTCCGGAAGTTAGGCGGCAATGACTCACTTGCGACCGGCTCACGGGCAAATAGGTGGGGGCATCAAGTAGAGGTAAGTACCTCTGTCTTCTTTGCACTTGGCTCATCTCGGTTTTGACCGAGTAGATAGTGCTAGTCAGTCTTGTTATCTGTGCTCATCCGGCATTCGCTTGTACAGACTAAGAATCCTATGTGCAGTATAGAATCAGAAGATCCAATGACGAGTCTTGGGGCGTGGGCACAAATAGTAACCGGGCCGTTTAAGGACGACGGTTGCCTTACGGTAATAACCTCTTCACTTGAGAAGCTAACCCAGTTCCCGCGGTTTAATCAGAAGTGACATCAGGTGCACCCAAAGCAAGTACAAATTAAGTATGTAGGTACCAGAGCAACAGAGACGGAAGAAGACTGTTTCAGTCTCAGCTAAGGAGAGACCTACCATGGGCCTGTTTGGCGTCAGCTGGACTTGATTGGGGGATGTAAATAAGAAAATTTATAGTAAGATAAGATGATGAACAGACTGGAGAACAAGAGAAACATAGAGGAAGAGGCGGAAATTGAGGTCCTTACTATGCAGCAAAACCCGCTGCAACATGGCCGGTGTTCTGATTGCAAAAGTTCTGCCCAAGGTGCAACCCAAGAGCAAATTCAACTTGAGAGCAAGTCGGCGAAGTCACGTTAAGTGGGGAACATGCTACGTAGTACTGCTGTACCTGCCATAATATTTGCGATTACGACATCATCTCCTTTACTGAACCTGGACCCCCCGCAAGTTGTAACTCGTGGCTCTTTCCGGCGCTGTCACGTCTATTCACCTTGGTTGATGTTGATGGCGATAACTTAGAGTTCATCAAGAGATTGACATACAGAGTTGCCTTGTTCATACATACCCTTGAGCCTTAACCGCCCGCCCAGAGCCGGTCTGTAGGCTGTGAGAGGGTACTCGAGAGTCGACCGAAGGGATCTCGTATCTCGAACCTGTTTTCAAACTGGTTTAGACCAAATACGGGTAGCACCTCGACAGTTAAGGTTAGCTGTAACTAAATACAGCTGTACAGTGCTGGGCTAGTGCTTCTCAGTTGTAGAGGTGGTCACTAAGCCCTACGATTATGGAGCATCACGAGAACCCATGTGCAGCTGTATGTACTGGTGCATGCTGTACAGGCTACCGCAGTCTGTCGCCCCCAAAATAGGAACTGACCCGACAGGGGTGCCACGCTGTCAAGCGGCAACGGCAACGCTTCCAACTCCCTTCCACGCATGATTCTATGCTTTGTGTCTGCATAGTGGTGGATGGGAGGCTCGAAACAACAATGGATACAGCAGTATCTAGCCTTTCGTACCTTAAGTAAGCTACATGTACCGGCCGTTACCCAGCCATGCACCGGGTGGGTCACCGCTGCTAGCTCACCGAACGGCGTACGCCTACCGTCTACGCCTTTCTCCTTGCTTTCGTTTCTTATAGGCTGTCTCGGTGTCTCTCCTCTCTCATGCTATCGTTTTGTCTCCCGCGGCACGACCGTACTGGCGGGGAGAGCAGGAGTCAGTCCCAAATATGGTGCTTACCATTTCCCAGAAACGTTACCAAACTTGACTATAACGAGTGCTTTGCTGACGGAGCCACGGCTTGTCATTACCATCATCCATGGGCCCCCATGTACCCTACCATACCTGTACTCACACCCCCAGACGTCTGGGGCTCTCGCCAGAGAACTGGCCCCTGGTCCACCAAGGCCTGAGGATCTCGGTAAGATCCTACCAGCCTTGCCAGGTTGACTTTGAGTCAGTCGAGTCTCGAGGCTGATACCTGGTACCCACCTCACCAAGCTTGGCTCAGACCGCAGCTCTTGCGTTAGATGCACTGCTCGAGGTCCAGGCATGCCAGGTACCTCATTTGCCGACCCAGACTCTTGGACTGTGATGATACAGGGGACCTTCTTCGGGATACCGGTCTTCATGAGCTTGCGTCTCAGCATGGACACGATATATAAGTCCCGAAGGGCACCCGTTTCCCAAAAGTTCCCTTCATCATCATCATCATCATCATCATCACACCATCACGATCATCACAATCATCAGCACCATCACAACAGACAGCATCAACACTACTATATCAGAAACTGAACATCCTCCCACCGCTCAAGTCTTATATCGGATCTAATCAGCGACCTCGACTTGCCACCGTCAAGAAATCCTATCACACTATACAAAAAAAAAACCATCAACAAGCCCTCCTTCTACATCACTCAATATCGCAATGGCCGGCCTCTCTTTTGCTGCTCAGGCTCAGATCATGAACTTCGGCCGCTCTGGCTACAACAAGGACGGCGACAACGAAGACGATAAGCGATGCTTTGGCCGTTCTGGTTACAACAAGGATGGCGATGAGGAAGACAGCCTCCGCTGTTTCGGCCGCTCCGGCTACAACAAGGACGGCGACGATGAAGACAGCCAACGGGCTAGCGGTCGCTCGGGATACAACTAAACACATCCCCCATGGCCCAATTAGGACCGGTGCCTCCTCAGGGAGAAGCCGGCTCATCCATCACCCACAGCATCGTTTCGAAATTTCCCTTTGTCCCTGCATCGCCTAGGAGTTGGAAACATTACATCGGCATCTTAAACCGGTTGCGCAAGCATGACTGTACGATTATCAACGGGGGCATTTTAGACATAGACTCGTGCCGGCAACGGACGACCACTTTTCAGCATTGCATCTGGTTATAGAGATAGAACGAGGGCGCGCAAGGAGTATCTTTTTCAGGGTATCCAGAACACCATGTACAATATTTGCAATTTTTAGCAGCATAATCCATCATTTCCCCACGCAGAACCTGGAGTATTGGGTCAGAAGAGCCAAGTGAGTTGAGAATCAGATAACGGACTTACTTTTCGAAGATGACACCAAGTATCTCCTCGACATCGCCAGCCTCACCCCGCCCTGTGATACGCCCGAGACAACTGGCCGCAGAGCGCAAATGCTCCGCCGCCATGGTGAGGTCGATGTCTTGGGCGGCTTCCTCGTCTCCGCCATGGGCGGTTTCTGTTACCTCGATATATTCCTCCAGGCTGTCGCGGCATTGCACGAGGAGCTGCCTCTGGCGCTCCGTGACACCGTGGAGATCTTGCAGGCTGCTCGGGAGCGAAGTCATGTTCTGAAACGTGGAAGCCAGCTGATCCGCCACAAGGCGTACTCCGCCGGGATCTTTCCGCTCTGAAGCGCGATTCTGGGCTTCCTTGCAGGATATCAGGATAGGCGTAGTGCTCTCTAGACCGGGTACCGTTTCGAGCACTGCCTGGAATTCACGTACGAGGGGGTCCAGATCGGCCTCGGGCACGGCGTCAACCTTGTTGACCAGGACTAGACAGTGCTGACAAGCGGCTCCTAGTTTCAAGGTTTCCAGATCATATCGGATCTCGTAGCCCCCAACCGTGCGCTGCTCCACGGAGGCGAGGACGATGATGACATCAGACTGGGTGGCCCTAGCCCTTGCGCGACGGATCCCTTCCTCCTCGACCGCACTAATTGCTGTTTCAGGTTGGGTGGCGTCCACGGTGCTACTCGTGGTGGCAGATCTGAACCCGGCCGTGTCAGCAAAGGTACACAGGTAACCACGAATGTCGAGATGGGCCTCAATGATGTCGCGCGTGGTGCCAGACTCGCCGGATACGATGGACGCCTCCCGGCCCACGACCTGGTTCATGAAGGAGCTCTTGCCTGCATTAGGGGGGCCTAAGAGGGCCACTTGGATCCCGTTGCGGAGGAGCTCGGTTCGCTGGCTGGCCATCTCGTGGAGGCTTATGCTCCTCAGGATATCCTTGATCTGCTGACTAACGCTGCCCACCAAGGAGGCCGGAGACTCGTCGAAGTGCTGATCTTCCTGGAAGTCGATGAGTGCTTCCATCTCGGCTCGCGCTTCCAACAAGCTACGTCTCCAGTCTTCGTACGTTCGGCCTAAAGACCCTGAACTGCCCCGAACGGCAGCCCGTCTCTGCTGCTCCGTTTCGGCTGCAAGCATATCGCTAAGGGATTCGATCTGAGCCAGGTCGAGCCTGTCATTCATAAAGGCTCGTTTCGTGAACTCCCCGGGCTCTGCGTATCGAATGCCGCCACCGGCAGAACACTTGGGGATGGCTGCCAGAACTGCCTTGACGGTGGCACTGCCTCCATGCACATGGAGCTCTAGAACGTCTTCACCTGTGACAGTGCGTGGTCCAGGAAAGTAGAGGACCAGAGCGGAGGAATCCAGGATTTCGGATCCGCTGGAGCCGGGAAGACACAGGCTCCTTACTGTGGCATATCGAGGCTTCGGGGGCTCTTTACGAGGACAGAGCTCACGGTAGACCTTGAAAAAGGAGACTTAGCTAGTTGGCACGCTGTACAGGGCCGGCTGCTGCTTTGCTTACTTGTGTGCACGAAGGACCAGAAATACGGATTACAGCTATGCCTGCTTTACCTTCGGCTGATGACAGAGCATATATCGTGTCATTTTGCCCCTCGGCAATGGAGGTGAGAGGAGAAGGGGCGTGATATTCCCGGCATGGTTGGGCGCTTGATGGAGGCACCCTTGGGGACTTGTGCAGAAGTTGTTTTGGTGTATTGATACTGCCTCCTCTCCCAACAATCGGACTACTCAGAGTTGAAGAGAGAGTCCGACAGACGGCACGTCCAATACCAATTCGCTGCATATGTAAGCTAGAGACGTTCGTCGTTGACCTGTTCCCCCTTTGTTTACATGTGATTCGCGAATCCGTGTGACTGGGAAAGAATTGTGTATGTACAGCTGTATGTACTGTTGTACTTGTTTTTGTATGTAGGTAGTACATTATGTAGCTGCTAGTCTTACCTAATACAAAAGTAAGTGTGCAGCAGTATCCACTCCTCCTGGACTGGCCCCATGGCTGCCGAACACTAATATCGTGCATTGAATCCGCCAGCCAATGGGCTGCGAGAGAAATCCGCCGTGGGGCGAGGACCCTTTTGCCATTGTCCAAACCCAAAACTTTTTTCGACAGCCGGATTCTCAACTTGTACATACATAGCAGTGAGATAAGAGATCTTGATATCTGGGTCAACCTTTGAGCGAACACTTTTTGCCGCGGCAGCTTCACCTGCTCGGATCCCATCAGACTACGGAGAGCGCTACTGAGAGAGAGCAAGCGATTGGACCTCTTTTACGATTAAGCTGCGTTTCTCGAAATCAATTGCTGCTACATACCGGTTGCCACCATGAGCGACGAAATTATCTGGCAGGTCATGTGAGTTTCCCGGTCCAGAGCCACACACTCGTGAGGTTGCCCAGACCACTTAATCATGTCCTGACCATGGTTTGCAGTGACAAGCAGTTCTGCTCTTACAAGGTCAAAGCTACCCGTGAGAGAACATTCTGTCGAAATGAGTACGACTCCTTCATCTCGAGAATCCTCCGAGAACTGCACAAACTAACCATAGCAGATATAACATCTCTGGATTATGTAGCAGAACCAGCTGCCCGCTGGCAAATAGGTATGCCGACTCGGAGTTGCATATAAGGTATCAAGCAAGCTAATACATAATAGCCGTTACGCCACAATACGTCCTCATCCGGACCCCCTGAAGGCTATCAACTACATTTACATCAAGACTCCTGAACGAGCGTGAGTGGCACTCCTGTGGCTGGATTTTGTGATCATGTTTACAAACTGACCGGCTTTCTTCAATAGCCATTTACCTTCAAAGCTATGGCAAAAAATCAAGCTTTCGCAGAATTACCAAGAAGCTTTGACACAGATTGAGGAGCATCTGAAATACTGGCCACAGTATATGATCCATAGGTACGGCGCTCTTCCTGTCCCCGTAGTATTCTCATGGCCCCTTGGACTTGATTATCGCCACTTATATGAGGCACGGTATACTAACATGGTCATAGGGCCAAGCAACGTCTCACACGCCTCACGCAGGTCGCGATCCGCATGAGGCGTCTTGCTAAAGAAGAGGCCAGATTAGGCGAAAAGCTTGTGCCTAAGCTTGCGCCCAAGGTTCGCAGACGCGAAGCCACCAGGGAGAGGAAGGCAGAAGCTGCGGCTAAGCTGGAACGTGCGATCGAAAGAGAGCTTCTTGGACGTCTACGTGAAGGCGCGTATGGAGACCAACCTCTGAACGTGAGCGAGCAAATTTGGAAGAAGGTGCTTAATGCCATGGAGCGTGAAGGTGAAGCCACCAGAGACAAGGATCACGACGCCGGCATCGAAGAAGAGGACGAGGAGGAGGAGGAGCTCGAGAGGGAGGAAGAGTATGACATGGACGAGGAAGAGGAAGACGGCGCGGTCGAGTACGTCTCCGACTTTGAGGAGAGCGAGGACGAAGACGATCTGGATGATCTCGAGGATTGGCTGGGAAGCGATGAATCTGAAGAGGAGGCGTCCGAAACAGACGAGAGTGAGGATGAGGATGAGGCGTCCAAGAAGAAGCCGACTGCGGTCGGTGACAAGAGGAAGCGGGCGGCGGCTGCTCGGACGAAGCCGAAGAAGACGATCCGGCGTGCACGGGAGATCGAGCACGAGCACGAGGTTGAGCACCAGCGACCCGAGCTGGCCTTTTAGTCCATGGCCGATGAAGCTAGTTAATAGCATATGTCGGTCTTTCTTTTCGATACCCCTTAAACGCAGATCTACATGGTTAACTGGGGAAGGATAAAAAAATAACGATGCATCAAGGCGCTGTCAAATTCTTAGACCACTTTCAAGGGGCGTTTGAGGGACAGTTAGTATGTATGTAGTAGCTCTAGGAACTTTAATCACGATGGTATGGCCATTTTTTTGATAAGGAGGTTCCAGAACATTGGCCGCTGCAATTACTCCCCTCCTATGGTTTCCCCCCTCTCGTATCTTCTTCATCATCCTTCCTCTCGCAACATTAACAATGCATACTCTGTGTAGGTATGTTCAGTTTGCATACTTACTTATGTTGTGCCCTTGTGCCCTTGTGTTCCACTGTTCCCTTGCAGAGTGGGGTGGTAGTCTTGTACCAAGTACCTCGGGTGCTTGGGGTACCAGACCAGTATGACCATTTCAATCTTGAGACGTACTGTGTAATAAACACCAACACGCTGGTCATTACAAGCATAACAGCACCTTTGTGTCGCATACATCCCACCAAAAGCTCAGTGCGACTCATGAACTCGAAACATATTGTATATGAAGAATATAAAGTGTTTCAAACCCTTACCGTGACGAACGAGCGAACAAGCGAACAAGCGAACAACGAGTGATCACCACCGCCATCTGGGCACGCCCCTAGTAGCACAATGTCTGGCTGGTATAACAATATCGTGGGCGCAACCACATCTAAGATATCCAATCTCCAACGATCATATTTTAGCGGCGAGGCAGACGGCGACACCGAAGACGATACGCATGTTTGCAGAGTACTACGATCATACTACACGGAAAAGGGCCGGCCGTTTCCCTCATGGCTCCCTCCAGACCCCAAGGGCCCGCCGCCTGCCACCGCCGTCTACTCGCAGCCGTCGCAGATGGGCTCGCGATACGGAGGGTTGGGTCAACAACAACAAGGCGGGAGTCTCAGCTCCCTGTGGGATAACAACAACAATAACAACAACGCGGCCTCGCAACCTCAAGAGCCGCAGAGCCTGCGACGGGGTAGAGGGCCCATGCGGAGCAGCGATGGGAGGAACAGCCCGTTTCGCAACTCGGATCCCATGGCGGCTGGTGGCGGGGATATGCAAGCGCGGCCACCGCTCCCCTCGCAACGCGCAGGGAGCTACCAGACCCAGGGACTCCCTGGCCGCGGCCCTACACCGCCCACAGGCTCGGGCGGGGGTTCGGCGCAGGAACGGCTAAAGCAACGGATATTCGGGGGCTCTAAAACAGCGAGTCCGGCACCCAGTGGACCCTTTAATCCACCACCGCAACCACCTGGCAGCAGCAGCAGCAGAGGAGCCGCTCGCGGCGGCGGAAGTTACGAGGATAGGTTTGCGCCCGGCGGTATGTACGATGCGGCGACAAACAGAAGTGGGAGTGCGAACGAGAGGCCTTACATGGGCGCAAATGCTCCTTGGTCGTCTAATGATTCCGATCTAGGGGGTTCTGGAAGTGGAGGACGTACAGGAGGTAGATGGACCGGCGGGCTTCCAAGCAATCCTCGGATGAGGTGATAGTTTGAGTTTTTTAAGCGAATCCTTCGAGCGCAACAAATATGAAATAAGATAATCCCTCATAACATGATCGCAGTTACTTACTGGCTCGCCTTGAGTGGCATATGTTCTGGGGATTGTTGCCGGCTCGAGTTAGCGACTACATGTAGGTACTTACCTCACTCTAAAGGACCCTCGGTGTTCGAAGAGATACGTACAGACCTAGTACAAGTACCAGCGACACATGATCTGTTCGCTTGTGACGCTCAAGGTTAAGTAATGAGCTAGACCGAATTGTGATCGGTTTGGTGGGCAGAGTACATGATCTGTAATCCTTTGGGACTCCTTTTCTTTCTGCCTAATATGAGCTTGCGCGTCCCTGTCTCGGAGGACACATACAGGAGAGAGCAGAGCCACGCCGCCGCGCACGTGGTGGCATGTACTTATGTATGTACGTACCTCAGAGTACTTACCTTATGTGCCTAACTGTAAATCAACCACGTTGGTCAGAGTCATCTGTAACACAAATCCTTGCACTCCGTCTAACATGTATATATCCTCACTGTTAGGTTAGGTACTTTACGTACGAGATCTCTTACGTACCTTCTGTAGGCTAAGGCAGCTGGGAATTTACATAGGTGAGTAGGCGTCACAATGTTGCAGATAGATGTACTGCTGTAGTAGGTATTACAGATGTAGGATGTCGATGACGGTCCTTCTAGCTTACGAAACAGCACCCACCCCGCCACTGCAGCATTATCAGGTGAGGTGGGGTGTACCTTCTTCGTATTTGACATGACAGAAGCTCCTTGTTCACATGCTGTTCAGCCTCAACAGACCTTTCACCTCACAATACAGTACAACACTTTTTAACCTAGGAAATTACCGTGACCTTATATAAGTAATCCTATCATTATCGGCTGCATGGTCTTGCCATCCTCAACTGCTCTCTGAAGCCGAGCGATAGTCGCCACCCCGCGATGACGTCGGACGCTTCCAGAGCGCGAAGTGGCTCCCCCACCGGCAGCTTTTATGCCATGAGCGACGACGAGGAGGGCGAGTACAATACCGTCACCCACACGGAGACTGGTCGCGGAGTCAAACTCCTGTACTCCAAGAGCAAGGTGTATATCCATCCCACACCGTCTGCGAAAGACAACATCCCTGGCTATGTCGCTCTCTTGCAACAGAAAGGCCACCCCGGCGACCGGCCGACGTCTTCCTCGTCGCAGATGTCCGGTTCGCCAGCTTCGTCCGATCTCCTGCTGGCCTGGCTACCCGAATCATCCTTAGGCGATGCCGCGAGCATATACGTGAAAGTGGATCTGACTGACGGTGACTCGCCGCCCAAGCAAAGCTATCTCGTACCCTCGCCCCCGACGGTAACGACGCATAGAGGCTCGGTAGGGCACTACGCCTTTGCGATACCCGTAAATGCTATCTACTCACTGCTAGTGCGACCCCCGAGTCTGGGTTGGTGGTTTGGGTCCGTGGTGATTAACACAAGGGCCGGAGAAAGCTTCCCTGCGCTGTTCTTCCACGACAGTGAGTGCCAGTCTACGATACTACAAAAGAAGAAGCTAGCCAGGGAGAGCTTTGACCCCTTTGGCGAGAATGGTCAAGTGTTCTGGGGAGGGGATGAGGTACTTCGTTGGCTCAGACGCTACGTCCACATCGAGCGAAGCGTCGCGGAGCCGAACATCTATCTGATCGAGCCAAGCATGGAGGATAGCGAAGCCTTTGGGGGCAAACGGTCGACTAGCACTCCGTCAAAGATCGGTCAAAAAGATACCACCGGGGGCATATCTCCCGGCGCGGGTGCTGCTGGTTCCTCCGCCGCAGGTCCGAGCCGGCAGACACACGAGGGCGGTATGGACCCGGTGATGAAGTTTGTCAAGGAAACCGGGTGGAACATCATGGAGAAGTTCAGTAAAGTCACCACGTTCACCCGGAAGACGGCCCAAGACATAATGGATAATCCAAAAATACCCCCGCAAGTTCGAAGACTGATGAGGAATCCCGAGGTACAGACGATCCAAGACGAGTTTGACAGTGCCAGGATTTACCTAGCAAGATGGGCTATGGGCATTGCCGAACAGAGCGAGAGGGAGCGAAGTCGAAGGATATGGACGGCAAGAGATGTCCTGGACATGGAAGATACCGATGTCGGAGAGTTTGAGCTTCTCGACACCAGCACTCTGTCCCTCGAGGACCGGAGAAGGCCTGTTAAACTTGCCGAGTGGCGCGGGTTCTTTGACAGCAACACCGGGAGGCTGACCATGACTGTGGACGAGGTCAAGGACCGCATATTCCACGGCGGACTGGACCCAGACGACGGCGTCCGTAAAGAAGCGTGGTTGTTCCTCTTGGGTGTTTACGGCTGGTACAGCACGGCGGAAGAGAGGAAGGCGCAGCTGGCTTCTTTGAGAGATGAATATTATAAGCTCAAAGATGGGTGGTGGAGGCGACTTGTAGATCTCGGAGGCGAAGGGCCGGAGGGAGAATGGTGGAGGGAGCAGAGGGGGAGAATTGGTAGGTTGGGAGTTGTTCGATCGTCTTTAGCCGACTTACCACCGACGTGCGCCGGTCCCTTCACTAACTTCATTCTTAGAGAAAGACGTACACCGGACCGACCGCAACGTCCCCATCTTCGTCGGCGAGGATATTCCTCACCCGGACCCGGACTCCCCCTTCGCCTCGGTGGGAACAAATGTCCACATGGAACAGATGAAGGACATGCTCCTCACATACAATGAGTATAACAAGGACCTAGGCTATGTCCAGGGCATGTCGGACTTGCTTGCACCCATCTATGCCGTGATGCAGGACGACGCCGTCGCTTTTTGGGGATTCAAGCACTTCATGGACCGTATGGAAAGAAACTTCCTCCGAGACCAGTCGGGCATGCGTAACCAGCTGTTGACTCTCGATCATCTGGTCCAGTTCATGGACCCGAACTTGTACGCCCATCTGGAAAAGGCCGACAGCACCAACTTTTTCTTCTTCTTCCGCATGCTCCTGGTGTGGTACAAGAGAGAATTCAAGTGGATGGACGTCTTGCACCTCTGGGAAGTCCTCTGGACCGATTATCTCAGTAGTAGTTTCCACTTGTTCGTCGCCCTGGCCATTCTAGAGAAGCACCGGGATGTGATCATGACCCATCTGCTACACTTTGACGAGGTGCTGAAATATGGTACGTTGTTCCTACCCTCCCCCCCCCCACCCTCATTCGAATACTTACACTTCCTTAGTAAACGAGCTTTCCGAGACGATTGACCTCGATTCGACCTTGGTCCGTGCCGAGGCTCTGTTCCGTCGCTTTCAACGTCTCGTCGAAGCCATTGACAAGAAGAACAACTTCCCAGCGCCGCGGCTGCGCACATCCTCATCCCAATCAGTTCCCCAACAATCAACCCCCCGGCCTGCCGACAGGCCTCAGGGCAATGGCAAGGGGCCAGAGCAAGCAAAGAAGACCATCAGCCCGGAGTTGAGGAAGCTTTTGAGTCGGAATGTAGAGATTCTTCCGAGAAAGGTGGTCCATAAGCACGGCGACGGCTTCACTGCCCAGTCTCGCCAATAAAAATCCAGTCTGGGAAATATACTTATGGGGTAGGGATCTCACATGTCTTAATTCTTGGGGCCATTCGCGAATTGAAATAGGGAGGGGGCGGGTTTACCTGAATTCCTAGCTCGCGCTATCTCGATGGACAGAAGAGCTGTTAAGTTTGGAGTTTTGGAGTTCAGGGGCATGTAGTAGTAGTACACGACTGAATTTGACGGTAATGGCTGTTTGACAGTGAAAGCGCCAAGATTCGTTTGATTCCAAGAAGCTGGCAGCGTTCTGCCGTGCGGCTTGCAAACGGCTGATGAAATATGATACATGGCAAAGTTACTAAGTAGGTTAGGTTAGGTTAGGTAACAAACTGGTATCGGCCTCGGCCTCAACTCCGTACACCCACCACATCAACATAAAAGGGCCCTCCCTTCTCTTTCATTTCCTTGCTCCTCCCCGGCGTGCGTTGAACTGATGCATTCATGAAACATGAGTCAAAGTAAAACAAAAAGTGTGATATTAATTAGAAGATAATTAAGCTCTTTTCCCCATCTCTCCCTCTCCCTGTAGCAGGTTTAAGAGAGAGAGAAAAAAAAGACTAGAATTCTTGCTCGTCCTGGAATGCCATGCCGAAGCTGATGATGGTCCCGTAGATCAGTAAGCCGCCGACGATGCACATGATCATTGCGCCGGTCTCGATGAGGTTTGAGTGTGCGAGGACGGCGGGGAGGGCTAAAGAGAGATAAGTGTTAGTTGGTTTAAGCTTGCGCGTGGAAATATGGAAATATTTGTGTTTGTATACATGCGTTTATATACACAGTTTAAAACCAGGAATGCGGCGGGAGGTATATGTAGAAAAAACGTACCAATCCCCATGACGACCAAGAAGCCGGTGCAGAAGCGGCCGAGGTCGAGGACGGCGCTCCCGGAGCTCTCGACAAAGTCGTCCGGGTTGGAGAACCGGCCGCAGACCCAGTTGGGCAGCGGCGCGAGCACGTACGTGGCCACGACGAGCAGTGGGTAGTACACCTTCCAGAGCGCGCACGAGAGGATCACGAGGAGGAAGCCGACGGCGAGCACGAACGAGAGCGCGATTATAGTCTTAAGACCCGCGTTCGGCATCGTGGGCAAGGGGCTTGGCACTTGCTTTTTGGCGAGCGTGTTTTCTTTTGATTCAATCTTCCCCTTTTATATGGTTCCCGAGTTTCTGGAAGGGTGTTCTAGCGATATCTATCGTGGTCGTCGGGAAGAAGTGAGTGGGAGGAAGCTTCGGATGCCCAAATGGAGGGCCGGCGGTTTAATCGCGATTGTGGCAGAAGACCCGGCTGCTGGCCTGGGAGAACGAATGGCTGGGACTTGGTGTTTGTTCGGCGGATAGGTGGAACGGAAGGGAATATAGGGTGTCTCGGAGGATATGTTCGTGTTGTCGTCGATCGCTGTCGTGGATTTCGTGATCCGTCACGTTTAGAGTTACAGGGTATTCAGTTGCCAGCCTGCTGTGATGCAATGGGACGATGATGTGTGCAGGTACCTCTACTTACTGACATTGTACTGTTGTACACAGTAAAGTATCGCGAATGATGGCCGACTCTACTTGTATAGCGGTAACTTAAAAGCACTGGGCCTAGGCCCTACAGGCTACAGCAGTAGATGTGCAAGCAATGGTGGGGTAATGGCGCAGAAACCTAATCCATATTGGGAAATACTACGAAGCTTGAAGCTGCCTGCCCTCACGGATGTACACCTCCAAAGTCGCGGCCATGTACTGTGCATGTGTAGAGTGAAGCTCCAACCCAGCCTTGCTCCCATCTATCAACCAAAATAATTATCACGCCTCTCTACACAACGCAAACCGCAATCAAACGCCCGCACACGAGCTGTTCTTCCTCGGAATATCCGCCCATTCACCATAAGCCCGGTACCTTGCTCTGACGATAGCGGTCTGACATCATGTTCAGAAACAACTATGACAACGATTCCGTCACATTGTAAGCTTCACCAGAAGCCGGCCGCCAACGGCACTTACTAACGACTTCCAGCTCGCCGCAGGGCAGAATATTCCAGGTTGAGTACGCCGCGGAAGCCGTCAAGCAAGGTTCGGTGGTCGTCGGTATAGTGAGCAAAACACATGCGGTCCTATGTGCCATCAAGGTACGAAGCTCCAAGATTGCCTGCACTCTCCTCCTGGCTTGCTTCGGTGCCGCTGACATGGCGTTTCCTGCTCTAGAGAAACGCTGAAGAACTGTCGTCCTACCAAAAGAAGCTCTTCGCAGTCGACGAGCATGTCGGTCTTGCCATCGCGGGCTTAACATCCGACGCCCGTGTCCTCTCCAACTTCATGAAGCAGCAGTGCCTCTCGCAGCGACTAACGTACGACCGCGCCATCCCTATCGAGACCCTGGTATCACTCATCGGCGACAAGGCCCAGACGAACACCCAGCACTATGGCAAGCGGCCGTACGGTGTCGGGCTGCTCGTGGCGGGCGTGGACGACAGCGGACCGCACGTCTTCGAGTTCCAGCCCTCGGGCTTGACCCAAGAGATGATGGCCTGCGCTATCGGCGCTCGCTCACAGATGGCTCGCACTTACCTCGAGAAGAACTTGGACAAGTTCGCCGACTGTGGCAAGGAGGAGCTCATTCGCCATGGTCTAAGAGCTCTGAAGGAGACGCTTGTCCAGGACAAGGAGTTGACTGTCGAGAACACGAGTGTGGGCGTGGTCGGTCCGAAAGAGCCCGGCAAGAGAGCGCTGGAACCCTTCAAGGTCCATGACGGTGCCGAGGTGAAAGAGTGGATCAATAGCATAGCAGAGGACAATGAGGCAAGCGGTGAGAGTATGCAGGTGGATGAGTAACGACTTCATGAGATAGACGGTTTACAACAAAATATGCCGCCCTGTTATAGGGATGTAATGACCGAGATCGACAAACCAATGGCGAATCTCCTCCTGTCTTTTAGACTTTCAGTAGGTCGAGAAAAAGGAGAGAGTTAACACTCAGTTTCTGAGTGTGAGAATATGCACCTCAAATAGGGGCTGGTTTTGGCAGCAAGACATCGAGGGCTCTACAACAGATATCTACTGAGTCTTACCCCAACTAGTCATTACCAGCCGGCCTGCATCTGGTTGGCACAGGCTTTCGTCTCATTTTTACTTTATAAATTTCTTTCAATTTCCGCTATATCTCGTCTTCTTCGTCATCAAAATCATCCTCCCGCCCCATCTCGTACAGAATGCGGCCGCCCTCGCCTGCACCGATATCGGATTGAGCGTCGAAATAGGGCAGTACAATCCCCTCCCTATCGCGCCTCTGCTTTTCCGTGAGGTTGAGGTTGAACGTAGACTGAGGTTCGTCCGCGCCATCCTCTGAAGTCGACCGGGCTTCTGCTGCAGCAAGGGTGGGATCTGCTGAGGAAAATGCGGGATGATCGGCGAGGAGGAATATCTTTGATACCGCCGCTGCCTTTGATGTCGCCTGTAGTAGCTGTTGTGATTTGGAATCTTTTACAAGGGAAGAGGGTACGAGGACGAAGGTCTCGGCCACGGCGCGTCCGCTACGTCGTCGGAGTTCCATTTCGAGGACTACGCCTTGTGCTCCTGCTACCGTTGCCGCCGCGACCTTGCCGGTCCGCAGGCCCAGCCCGACGAGCACGCCCTCCCTCCCCTCGTCGAGCCCGTAGTCCGGCCCCCGGAGGCTGCGGTTCAGGGCTCGCCGGCGCTCGACGGCGTGGTGCAGGTTCGAGACGCGCAGGATGGCGGTGGCGAGGTGGGAGACCACGGCTAGGGGGTGGGGCGTGTAAGGGTCAGTGGGGGGCAGTGAGAGGGGCACGTCTACGTGGTAGAGGGAGACGAGGGAGATGGAGGGGCTGGTGATGAGGCTGGACAGGAAGAGGGTCAGGTCTGACGGTATGGCGCTCGCGAGCGGGTTGAGCTCGTCTATTATGAGGAGGATTTCTACATAGGTCGTTAGTTTCATCTATCTTATAGTGAACAAACCAATCATATGTTCAAAATCAGAATATAAGAAAAGCAAATTCGAGATTTATATACAGTAATTAAAAACTCACTCTGAGCTTGCTGCCCCGCGGAACCCGAGCCCGAGCCCGATCCCGGGCGCGGGCGCGGATAATGCGATACTATCTCTGCGCGGAGTGCGGCCGGGTTCCTCACCTTGCCCCTCGCGCGGACAAAGACGGCGTCGCTCTGACCGTTGTCGAGGTACGCCGGTCTCCTGACGGTGGCGAAGGAGATGAAGACGATTTTGCTCCCGGACAGCTGCGCCCTGGCGGCGAACTCGCGCAGCACCACCTTGCCGCTCTGCTCCAGCGTGTCCAGCACCAGGGTCAGCGGGCTGGCGCTGTCGCGCAGGTTGAGCAGCTTCTGCAGCAGGAGCAGCGCGTGTGAGCGCGCGTGCGACGACGTGGTTGCGGGCGCTGACGAGGGCATTTCGTTTAGTTTACTAAACTCGGTTAGGGTGAAGTCGGACTTGGTAACTGTTTTTGTGTCCCCTTTTGTCTACCTCCTGACCTGCTGTAATCTTGAATATGCTTGGTGGAAGGTTCTGATGTTATTGATTAGTCACATAAGTGAGAGTTACTTGAGATGCTGACTTGCCTTACGGTATTCTAGTCAAACACTTGAAACTCTACCACTTAAAATTTTGATGCTTTGGTAATGTCCATGGTTCTACACAGGAATCTTAACCAACCTCGTATCACATCAAGAATTAGTCTTGTATGGTCACGACTGCGTAAACCTGGATATATTTCCCCCGCATGCATGATCTGAACTGTAAATGCCCAACATAGGTCATGCCACTAAAATTATGTGCTCCACAGAAAGGAGGTTCAAACTTCAAGATTCTCTAAGTAGGTAGGTAACCTACAGCTGTACAAACAAACGTTGTAAAAGCGGGCGGATTCCATACTACTGGGCCAATCAATACACAAATTCGATGTCTGCACTCACTTTCTGTTCCAGGACTCCTTACACCTACCTCAACTGAGTGTCGTAGGAGTTGAAGCCCAGATTTCTCATAGGACTGAGGGATGAGCTTTTAGGCTTATATTTTCTTAATCCAGGTCAGCGTATCGAAAGGCCATCTCATTCTTGAAGAGTCATGCTATGACACGTAGCATTGTGGCTTGGCCTTTCTCGTCCTCGTTTATTCGAGAAGGGCCGGCTGCAGGAGATGCAAGAAGCCTAGGGTAGGCCCGTAAATTGTAATCCGTGTTCCAAGGTGAGGCTGAGACGGGGTCTCAAAAAAGTTGCGATTGGTGCGGAGCAATTTCGTTGGGCTTTCCTTTGACAGCATAGTAAATCGCAATCGACAAGAGGTTCAACAAGAAGTCGTTTCGCAAATACCAGGGGTTTATTTTCCCGTGGGAAGTCCAGGACGTAGAGGATGTGTTCGGAAGACAACTCTCGCGTTTCGCAGTTGTCGAGAGGTCCTTCGCGGTCGTATATTCCGAGGCCTTATTATCATCTAGTACACATGTATCGAATCGGGGCAGCGGGTGTGTAAACATAGACATACTGAGTAATACGCCAAAAGCCACCTGCCGGGTTGAGCGGCAGTTTGCACAACGGATCGAGTAGACATGTGGAATCTACCGACCAGGACTTAGAGGTCTGTTGAAACCGCCGATGC
This sequence comes from Xylariaceae sp. FL0594, assembly GCA_022385605.1. Taxonomy (NCBI): domain Eukaryota; kingdom Fungi; phylum Ascomycota; class Sordariomycetes; order Xylariales; family Xylariaceae; species Xylariaceae sp. FL0594. Next base: position 21,974 of record MU280919.1, read on the forward strand.
GGTTCATGTACTGGCGATATTCCGTCTTCTTGGCCTTGTACACCGCTCCGCTATTGTTGCCAGGGACCTTTTGTCCCTTGGTTGTGCCAAAGCCGCCAAAGCCCATCATTGCTTGCATGGCACTCATCTCGTCGTCTTCGACTGCCACCTCGTCATCTTCGTCCATGGCATCGTCTCCGTTGGTCTTGGCCGAGGCCGCCTTTCTCCCTCGATCTTCCTCCTTCTCGACGCTGTCCCGTAAGACATGGTTCCGCGAGCCGTTAGGACCATCTCTTGCGGGAGCCTTTCCCGAGTCGTTGTTTGGCTGTCTCGTGCGTGTTGGGAGAGGTGAATGCGAGTCGTGATTTGTACGTGCTACTTTCCTTAGTGGGCTCCGATTTGGTGTCTCAGAGCGCCTATGGTCACCGCGCCGGCCTAGATATTCGAGAGTTGTGTTAGTGCCGTATATCACTCCGGTATGCTCTTGGAGTCCTCGCGAAGGGGCCGTACCTCGGGCTGTGCCATCTTCGTCGCGATTATCGTCTCGCCGCCTGTTGTCCCTGTCTCTCTCTCTGTCGTACCCTCTCCGTCTGTCTCGGTCTTGGTCTCTGTCGTAGTCGCGGTCTCGCATCCGATCCCGGTCTCGGTCCCGATCTCTACGATCGCGATGATCACGGCGGTCATTCAACGGTGATCGCGACCTTGATCGTGGCTTACGGTCACGGTGTCGGGGCCCATCGTCGCGATAGCGATCACGGTCGTCTCGTCGATCTCGCGCGCCGCCGCCGCCTCCGTACCGACTGCGCTGTTCGGATTCTTCCCACATTGCCTTGCTATCGGGGCGGCTTCGTCCACCCCGGCGACTGTTGTCTGCCATGACGTAGCGCGGATGAATGGTCGTGGATGGCAGTTATGTACCTAAGGTAACTCGTGCTTGTGTCCGAGTATGTACCCCGAATTCGGTGGGTGCAAGTGTCTTGTGCGATCTCAAATGAGTGCGAAAATCATGCCCAAGTTGAGTGGGTTGTTTCCGCCGATGTAATGCTGGTACAAACAGATTTTCCAAACAGTTCAAGTTGATGGTAAAGACTAGATCAGTAAGGCACTGGTGGAGGAGTGGCTGGCAGCTACATAAATATGTAGCCTTAGGTTGAATTCATCCACTTGGCCCAGGTCATTAAGCTTTTTATACACCAGTGCAAACTGTTTAGGCATACAATGGTCCAACAGAATGGCACGGTACTTTGTATGCACTTACTTGGCATAGTACCTATGCCTGGTAAAGCTCCGCTCAGTGCTCACAGTGACACCTAGGCACTGTAAAGTAGTGAATAATAGGTGTGGCTTACGCTTATGCACTCACTGTAACTCGACACTAAGAGGCCCGGGAAAGGAAGTTGCCTAAGGTTAGATAGAAGTGTGGGCATTCTTCCATCATTACAGCGGTACAGCTGTATGTACCCGGCATTATACCTGCAGGTGTACCCCTGATCCTCATCCAACCAAAACCGTGTTCAATTCTCGAGATACAACACAGCTACTTACTGCAACGGTCGAACCTTGTCTCATTTCTTCACCTTGAAAGATATATACCCGTTGCATTGCCTTCTCACCCCCGTTCCTACATGGTCTACAATACAGATCATTAGTAGGTGAGCGAATATCGATGTCGCGATGGGACTTGTAAGGCAGCTGACAGCCTGGCTGTCTCTATCACTCATCCCCTGTATAGCCGCGGATCTAAATGAAGGGGTCCTCCACAGCGAGATTGGTCGATTGAATAACCAGAGCCTCCTCTGGGGCCCTTACCGTCCCAACCTGTACTTTGGCGTCCGTCCGAGGCTGCCAAGTGGTATAGCAACCGCTCTGTCATGGGTCAAGGTTGACAATTACGTTGACGTGCAAGGCAGTATGTGACTGACGACCGCTCACCTAACCCCTATCCTATACACTGACCTGGCCTCGTCTAGATGTGCGATACACTTGCGAGCAGAATGAGGGCATGGCCGGGTATGGCTGGGAGGAGTATGACACCCGGAAGGGCGGTGTCCAGACCATCCATGACTCCCAGAACCAGATCGACATGACCACCATGTTTGTCAAGGTCCCAGGCGGGGCCCATGGTGGGAACTGGGCAGCCCGTATCAAGGGTCAACCCCGTGAAGACGCACCGCCTGATCTCAAGACTACCGTTCTCTTCTACGTCATCTCAGAGGCTTTCGGCGAGTCCATCGACATCGCCGAGGAAGGATCCCCCACAGGCTTCGAGGGCGACGTCACTTTTACAGGAGCGTCGCCCGGCCTAGGAGCTTACAAGCTCGTAGTGACGAGAGGGACTGGTGCGCACCCTACCAGTGACCATGAGGCAACGTCCCTGCGGGATCTGGAGAAGACGGTCGTGCACTCCCAGACCGTCCCTCTCCAGCATCTCTGGCAGGCCAAGAAACTGTTCTTTCAAGCACTCCAGGCCGGTGTGAACGAGATCGTCAAGCTGTTCGGCCCCGAAGCCGCTCCGCCCCCGTGGCAGGTTTACCAGCTGCCAAACCTCGCGCAGTCCGGCAACGTGCATATCGTGCAGAAGGTGTTTGAAGGTCCTTTCGAGTTCGATGTGCTCTACTCGAGCGACTCTACAGGGGAGGAGATCACCAGTGACGATCTGTCCCGGGAGATCAAGGCGACGACGGAATCGTTTAACGACCGATTCAGGGAGGTCTTCGCCCCCAAGGCCCCGTACGACACGGAGGAATACGAGAGATTTGGAAAGAGTCTGTTGTCCAACTTGGCTGGTGGAATCGGCTACTTCTACGGAGACCAAATTGTCGACCGGTCTAACGCGCCGGAATATGAGGAGGAGAATGAGGGATTCTGGGAGGAGACGGCAGCCGCACGAGCACGCAAGCAAGAGCAACGGGAAGGCCCGTACGAGCTGTTCACCAGCGTTCCCTCGCGTCCCTTCTTCCCCCGCGGCTTTCTCTGGGACGAGGGGTTCCACCTGCTCCCAATCATCGACTGGGACACGGACCTCACGCTTGATATAGTGAAGAGTTGGTACAATCTGATGGACGAGGACGGCTGGATTGCGCGAGAACAGATCCTCGGGGATGAGGCGCGAAGCAAGGTGCCCGCCGAGTTCCAAGTACAGTACCCGCACTATGCCAATCCGCCTACGCTCTATCTAGTGTTGGAGGCATTCTTGGACAAACTTCAGAAGTCGAATGGCAGCCAGGAGGTCGGCAAAGAGCGGCTCTCCGCTGGCGACTTTTTGGAGACTGCGCATGTGGACAACCCCGAGCTGGGGCTGGAATATCTGCGAAGTCTCTACCCTCTCCTCCGCCGCCAGTATCTGTGGTTCAAGAAGACGCAGTTCGGCGACATCAAGTCGTACGATCGCGAGGCGTACTCGACCAAGGAGGCCTATCGGTGGCGTGGCCGGTCGATTCAACACTGCCTGACGAGCGGTCTCGACGATTACCCTCGGCCTCAGCCTCCTCACCCCGGCGAGCTCCATGTCGACCTCTTGTCCTGGATGGGCATGATGAACAGGGTATTGATCAAGGTTGCCGATATAGTCGGACACCCCGAGGATATCCAGGAGTACAACAAGGCTTTGGACGGAATTCTGCACAACCTGGTGGACTTGCACTGGTCTGAGGTCGACGGCTGCTTCTGCGATGCCACCATCGACGATTTTGAGGAGCACGCTTTGGTTTGCCATAAAGGTTACATCTCCTTGTTTCCATTTTTGGTCGGACTCTTGGACGCCAATGACGCGAAGTTGGGCAAGCTCCTTGACTTGTTGGGTGACGAAGACGAACTGTTCAGCCCGCACGGAATTCGGAGCTTGAGCAAGACATCTCAGTTTTACGGAACTGACGAGAACTACTGGAGGAGCCCTGTCTGGATCAACATCAACTATCTTGCCGTGGTGCAGCTCCGGGTAAGGCCCTCCTCTCGCATGTGTTTGTTTGTTCTGCTTTTCAACTTGCTAACATCTTGTCTAGAACTACGCCCTCCAGGATGGCCCTTACTCGGCAAAGGCAAAGGATCTTTACAACCGCCTCCGGCAGAATCTGGTAGATACGGTGTATAAGAGCTGGGCCGAGACAGGCTTCGCTTGGGAACAGTACAACCCGGAGACTGGCGCTGGTCAACGAACCCAGCATTTCACCGGCTGGACGAGCTTGGTGGTGAAGATTATGGCCATGGATAAACTGGGTGGTGATAGTACCAGAGGCCACTCGAGAGACGAATTGTAAAATCCGCCATGCATGTACTAGGTGTATCTGAGCCGAGTGGACGTTGTATCTCACAGGAAGGAAAATAATGATGAAATGAGCGCTGTTTTACATGTAGAGGTCTGCATGAAATAAAGAGGAGAAAAGAACAATTAAAGGAAATAATCCGGAGTCATGGAGATGCCCAGGAACTGGAATGTGTCCGACTGCGTCTGCAACAGCCAGTAAGCTAAATACTGTAAGCTAAATACTGTACAGGAACTGAGACGCACATAACTGGACTTGAAGGTACATATCAGCACATCTTTGAGGTCAGACCTCGCCCCTTTTGGATGAGATTACCCTGTAAGAGTGTAAAAATGGAATCTTCATGTCTCTGTTAGCAATGTCAATAGGTATTGGCAGGAGATTCCATCTGGAATATCTCCAATTTTCAACATATTGGTATACACGTTAAAAGCTAGCAAATTTACTTCTACATACTCGCCATGTACATGCCAGAGAGGACAGCCACGCTGTTGAACGCCCAATGTACACCCAGCCCCTTCCTTTTATATGACTTCTGTTGAAACCTGTCTATGCGCACTATCCCACCTTTTTTCTAGATCCAATGTAAAACATAGATTTACCTTCCCGCCTAGGTACTTACTGTGCCCGATATGTTTGAATCAGGCATTCCCATGTCCTGTCCTATGTCCATCCCTGAACCCAACGGATTGATGACATTCGCTGTATACCTACTTTCTGTACCGGAGCTTTGCCCCCAGTCTTCAAGAAAGGAGATGAAAAGTCGCGGGGAAAAGTTCTCTCTTTTTCCTTCTTCAAGCTTCCTCAAAAACACTCAACGGGCCCTTCAACTTGGTGAACATCTCGTCGGCCTCGCCCTCGGCGGTGCTGAGCGCGGTGACAGCGCCCCCGGCACCAATATGCCACGTCTCTACCCCGGAGGGGTCGGCAGTAGTAGTAGTAGTGGTGGTCTCGTCGTCCCAGCGGAAAAGGCTGCGGATGGTGACGCTCCAGTCGCCTCTGCCCGTAGCGTCCATGTAGCCGACGACGCCCGAGTACAGGCTCCGCACGCGGCCGCGGGGTCCTTCAACCTCCTGCAAGATCTCGCAGCTGCGCTTCTTGGGCGCGCCCGTCATGCTGCCGGGGGGGAGGCTGGCGGCCAGGACGTCGAGGCCCGTTTTTTGTAGTATCTCTGTTTGAGCCAGGCGTCCTTCGACGACGCTGATCATCTGGAAGACGCTCGCGTACTCCTCCACCTTGAGCAGGTCCGGCACGCTGACGTTGCCGGGCCCGCAGACGCCGTGCAGGTCGTGCCGCACGAGGTCGACGATCATCAGGTTCTCGGCCTCCTCCTTGGGCACGTGCAGGATCCGCTCGGCGGCCGCCAGGGTCGACACCGCCGAGGACTTGCGCACCGTGCCCTTCATCGGGCGCATCGAGCAGTGGATCGACTCCTTGCCGCTGTCGGGGCTGAAGCTTAGGAAACGCTCCGGCGAGCTGCTCACGAGGGTGGCTGGGCCGAGGCGGATGTACGATCCGAAGGGCGCCGGTTGGCGGACGCGCAGGGAGCGGTACAGCTGCCATGAGGATATGGACGAAGTGGTAGTGGCGGGATTGCTTTCGGCATGTGTGTGGGGTTGGAGAGTGCCTTCGAACGGGCTTCGCGGTCGCGTGATGAGTGTTTGGTCTGTGAGGCATAGCTCGTACGAGTCACCTGCGGCGATGAAGTCTTGGCATAAGCGGACCTTTGCTTCGTATTCCTGGCCGTCGGGGACGGAGATGTTTGCTCCGAAGTGTCCCGAGACTGGCGTGTGTGGGGGAGTGGGCTCATCCACCCTCACGCGGTGGGCTCTCCCGAATCTGTCCGGGATTCCGCTTGTCCACACGGTCGAGCGGACGAGCTTATCAGCCGTGGAGTCGAGCCATTGCCGCGCATCGCTCTCTGCAGAGGAGAGGATCTGGAGGCGTAATGTGCCTTCGAGGTGATCTATCACTATGCTCTTGGTCACCCAGGCGAAGGAAAGGTCTGGGCGGTTGTGGAACCTCTGCCGATCGTCGTGTCGCCTGACGTGGATGCCCTCGAGGCCCAACTCGTATGTCGTGTACCCCATGAAACCGCCCACAAAGGGGCCAGGCGTCTCATTGGATATTTTCCGACTAGACCAGAACCGGGCCAAGAACTGCCAGATGGTGTCACCGGGGCTAAGCTCTATCCTCTCGGTCGTCGTGCTGCTCTGTGACGTGCAACGGGCAGGGTCAGGAGAGGGCACACGTGCCAGGACCTCATGGCTCCCCGTGGTATACTCCAACTTGCACGCGTCATCGATATCGAGCCCAATGATGCTGTAGCGGCCGCGCACATCCATGCCCGTCATCCCCGTCTTCGCGCTGGCCGAGTCGAGCACGATGTGCTCCTTTCGGTCGCTCTGCAGTATCTCCACCACGTCGGGGACTTCGACGTGTAGTGGGATGCGGAGCGACCGTTGGAAGTAGTCTGCTGCATTCGCGCCGACGCACTCCAGCCTACCACGGCCGGGCAAGGTTTGCGCACTCGCACAAGTCGATAGGGGTCGGCCCGTGGGCAGCTCTGGCGATGGCACCGACGCATGCAGTGCCTCGTCGCAGACCAGCTTGGGGGGTACAGGCTCAGTCTTTCGCCCGCAAGCGCGGTTCCATGCCATCGCTTCCTGAAACCAGTTTCTGATCACCTGGTGGCCAGTCGACTCGGTGCAGACGGATTCCGGGTGGTACTGCAGGCCCCAGAACGGCTTGGACCGGTGTCTGACGCCCATGAGGATGCGTTCCACCATGTCTCCCCGATCTTCATAGGTCCAGGCCAGGGGCACGATGTCTGGGAAGGCGGGCGGGGAGGTCCATCTGGCGTCTGGCCATTCTGCGGCCGAGATGGACTCCTGGTCGATGTCGGCGTGCAGGCTGTGGTACAACGTTGCCTTGAAGGGAGGCACGCCAGCGAAGATGTTGCTCGGCGCTGACGTCGCCTGGTGGTCGATCTCTCGAATCATGCCGTGCAAGCCGGTGCGCCGGAGTCTCTTGACCGGAGCAGCGCAACTGACGACCAGGCTCTGAAAGCCCAGGCAGATGCCCAAGACGGGTCGTAGATGCTGGCCCTGGAGGTCCCAGACATGCTTCATCAGACCGACATCCTTATCCCGGTGCGGCGCGCCCGGGCCGGGACCACAGACGATGGCGTCGTAGCGCTCAACCTGCCTTCTCAGCGCATCGTGGAACCCGGGCTCAGCTGGGTTAAGATGGAGTGGATCAATAGGCAAGACGTCCACGTCAGCGCCGAGAACGGTGGTCAACAGTGAGACGATGTTGTTGCTGAACGAGTCGTAGGCGTCGAGGAACAGTATGCGCGGCCGGCCCATGACCACTGTGGCGACAACCTATCGCAAAATTTCCTGATTCCCAAATACCCAAGGTTCGATAGTACCGACCCACGAATTTCAAATTATAGCAGCACCAACTTGCCAGGGTCACGATAACAGAGTAACACTCAAAGGAGAGACAATCAGAGACAGTATCCTGCAGTGTAATGAACTTCGGGACAAGTTGTCGCGGAAAGGGTGACTGATAACAAAATGTGAGACTCGAGAGAGCCGACGGGGTTTGCGCGTTCGGTCGTCGGGAAAAGTGGACCCTTCGAATGAAGTGTGAACTATCTAACCTTACAGCTGTACTGCTGCTGTAATTACTAAAGTTAAATAAACGATAAAAAGGTCATGTCAGGGTACTAGGTAGGGCGATTACCAGCTTGCAATCAGTTCACAAGGTAACTGTTAGACTACTTCATAGCGCAATCCTTACTTCTCAGCTTACTGTGTCTTAAGTTGGTTCTTTGTCACCCACATTTTCTCGAATCTCTTTGAGAATCTCCAATTGTGACTTGAGCTGTATCGGCTCGGAAACTCGGATATGTATGTAGTACCTGGTAAGGTGTTGCAGCCACAAGAGTAATAAACAGTGGGAGCAGGAAGTAGGCAGTGGTAGCATGTTTCACTGAATCGCATACATAGTCTACAGGTAAAAGAAATATGTTACATGCGAGCTATGCCTCTACCGTGAAAACACGCGGTGCTTTATTCCTCGTCCCAGACAAGCCCGTACCGTGCGTCCGACAGCTTGTAGTTCCGCAACGCCTCCAGGGCCCCCTCGGCATCCGTAGCAGTCACTATGATGTTCGCATTGCCGGGCTGGACAAACTGCTCCTCCACCGACTTGCGGATCCATGCTAACAGTCCATCGTAGAAGCCGTCAACGTTGAGCACGCACACGCCTTTGCTGTGGATGCCGAGCTGGTTCCACGTCGCCGTCTCGAGCAGCTCCTCCATCGTGCCGAAGCCGCCACTCAGGGCGATGAAGCCCGATCCGGGACCGCCTTCCAACACCTCCTGGGCCATCATGCGCTTGCGGGTGTGCATGTCCTTGACCACCGTCGTGTGGCCGTACACGCTCTCCTCTGGAACGTGGAATCCGTTAGCGTCCTTTTTGGCACCATACGTGTCGTCACGCTCCCACTTGACCAGCGCCTCGGGAATGATGCCGTGGACGGCGCTTGGGCCGTTGATGGCAACGATGGTCTTAGCTACCTCGCCCATAAGGCCTACCGTGCCACCGCCATATACTAGAGCCAGCCAGGCAAGCTTAGCTTAGTCGCGCGAATTCACGTGGACGGGGGCGGGGTGACATTAAACATACCCAAAGCGATGTTTCTTGCCGCCATGGCTCTTCCTAACGCGCGGGCCGCCTCTACATGCTTTGGGCTCTTACCAGCAGCGGAGCCGCAGTAGACGCATATCTTAGTCTGTTTCGTAGTGGCGCTAGTGTCTTGCGTCGAAGGGGTGGTAGTGCGGGATGCGCCGCCAGACTCCATGGTAGGCACCGGTAGGTCGACGTGTCTTGTTTTTCCAGGAAGGGAGGAAATGCAGGGAAGGAGAGGGGAAACGGGTTGGGTTTATAGGGATGGACGAAGTCACCCCAGGTTAGAATCACAATTCGCAGAGCGGAAGCCAGGGATCCGCGTTGTCTCAGACTCGGAAGGAAATGCTTGGTGCAGAGCCAAGTTTGGACGGAGACGGACAGATCAGATCAGGACCAAGTCGACATATACGTTCGTATTCGATCAGTATTGGAGAGAGACTATCGGTATTCAAGGAAATAGGAGAGGGTCGAGGAACAATGCAAGTGCAGAAAGAGAAGGCCACTTGTATGAGGTCAGACCCCATACATAGCCTTATTTATTTAGCTGGGCCGTTAGCTCGAGTCACATTGCCTGGTATGCTGTACAGAGCAATGGGTACCCGAGCAATGGGTAGATGGACTTGAACTCAACTGGACACTCGAGTGAGAATGGGTGGTAATACTGTATTACGCACATATTTACAATCTGACCTACTGCCGACAGCCCAAAGATGGACACCGTCCAATGCGATGTCCATTACTGCTTTCGCAACAGGAGGCGGTAATACGTTGAGTTACTTACAGACCACACGATGTATCTAACAATAAAAGTGTAATTGCGGGGCCAGGTCTGGCACAAGCGATGGATGATGGAGACTGGCCATTCATTATATTGTAGAAGTTCGGGGTGATGTCGGTCATTGGGCCGAGTGTGCAATCGGAATATCGTCGAAAGAATAAGTTTACCAGCTTAGGTCCGTAAGGAGCTGAGTCTATTGCCATCATTGAGGATCTTGGGAATAGCTGGACAGCTGTGTGGTCAAAATGTGTCGTCTTGTCATTGGTACCAACTGCCAACCACGTGGGGTGATCTGGTCAAAGTTGACTTGACAGTAGATCGATTAGGTACCGAGTTTACCCGCGTCCCATAGTCCATATCACGTCTTTACCTCAAGAACACGTGTGAATTGATCCAGGGCCTCATTCGAGAGACATAGAAAGAAACCATGTAAGAGACGGATGAACACCACACGAGTGAATCATCGTGGATGGTCAGTTGCTTGGTTCTTGGAGAGAAAGTTGAGGCCGACAATCTCATAAGTGGGTTTTGGTACGTGGGGACCGGAGCCTTTGAAAGTTACGTAATTACAGAGTACATCTCAGGTACCAATACCGTTTAGAGGAGTAGGTGCATCACGAAGTACTGATACTTTCCTTATCGTTGCCGCAGGAAATCTGATACCTTCCAAAACTACCACATGCAACCTTGACCGTAGTCCAAGTAGATAGCCTTGGACTCCAAAAAACACCCCGAGGCTCGATAAGCTCAGTCGACTCTGTCAACCCTCCTCTTAGAGACAACCTCGGCTGATAGCATCGTTGCTACTTTGCCAGACGACTTTCTACCTTACACCGCGTATCGTGGCCAGGTCGTCGGCAAGATGCCGGAACAGAACAGGCCTCCCGGCCGTGGTGCCGGAGAAGGACAGGAGGTACGTTGATCCCCGATGACCCTACCTCCCCGTACCTAGTTCTAGTATCTCCGCCAGCCCGTGCGCATGCCCGTGGCGTCACAGAATGAAAGCTGACCGGGTACTCCTGCTTTTAGCAAGGATCCGTCTTCTACAAAGTCCTGCAAGGCATCCTGATCTGGGGCGCGATTCAGTTGCTCATGAAGCAGTTCATGGGTGGCGGCGTGCAGCAGCAAAAGGCCACCACCAAAGATGCGGACGGGAAGGTCGTGCAGATACCCGCCAACACCGCCGACATCCCTGACTACCAGCTTCGGCCCCCCACCCTGGACCCCGGCGCCACATACAACCGTATTCCTCAGCGGCTCGCGCCCATATGGCCAATAGACAGCGCCATCGACATCGTCGTCACCCTATCCGACAGCTTTGTTCCCAAGAAAATCGCAAGCGTCCCGCGAGAGATGGTGGCCCTGAAGGAAACAGGTTTCAAGCTGGGCAACTATAGTGACAGGCGCACTGCCGAGACCGTCTTCGATGTGCCCACCTCGGTGCAGAACAACGGAACCCTATGGGGCCACTTCTACTTCGGCTTGTCAGGCTCCAATCTCGACCCCAAGGAACCCGGGTTTGACCCAGCCACCGCTGTCCACTTCGCCTATCCTCTCACTCAGTATATCCCGAAGAAGAAGGTGGCCAAGACTCGGAATCTTCTCGAGGAGAGAGTCGAAGCAGACGAGACGCCTGAAGAGGAAGAGGCCACTGGTCCTATCATTGCCAATTATTATCACCCTAATACCAGTCTGTCCTTCGTGCCTGATACGGGAGTCCTGAGCTACCCCCAGCTCCCTCCCGCAGTCCAGCAATTCCTCATAGTTGAAGTAAGCCTCTCTGCACTACTCACAATGTCTGTTGCCCTGCTAATCCCAGATAGTCAACTGGCGCTCGTGACGGCTCTGGACAGAACTCCTGGTACTGTAAGTTCGAAGGCCCAGCCTCCAGTCCACGATCCAGCATTTTTTTGTCCGAATGACAGGATGCTGATGCTCTCGGTAGATCCCGTCCTCTTTGTCAACCAGTTCTGGCAGATGAAGTCTCATATGACGCTTCTCAATGACACTGTCAAGACCCTTCCTATGCGACTCGATCTTGGCAACTTGAAGAACTGGCAGTTCAACCTGATGGCGACAATGGATCTCAACACGAAGCAACAAGCCCGTCAGGCTGCTTTTGGCGGATCTCTGCCAGGCGGCAGCGACGGTAGCGAGGTCGAGCTGATCAAGGAGATCCTGTTGGACACGAATCCCTGGCTTCTTGGTGTCACGGTGGTCGTCAGTATTGCGCATTTGATTCTGGAGACGCTCGCCTTTGGCTCCGATATCGCGCACTATCGCAAGAAGAAGGACAATGTGGGCATCTCGGTGCGGTCGATCCTGGCAAATGTCTTCATGCAGTCAGTCATCTTCCTTTACCTGGTCGACAATTCGCAGACTACGAGCTGGATGATCCTCGGGTCTCAGGGCATAGGGATCCTAATCGAGCTGTGGAAGATCACGACAGTGGTGAACGTCCGACTGCGGCCGGCGCCACCCAACTCGCTCATTCCCTTCCGCGTCATATTCGAAGATAAGCACAAGCTTAGCGAGACGGAAGAGAAGACGAAGGAATACGACGAGATAGCGTTCAAGTACATGTACATGGCAGGCGTACCTCTATTGATCGGCTACGCCATCTACTCGCTGTACTATGAGACGCACAAGTCATGGTACTCCTTCATCATCACGACGCTCGTGGGTTCCGTCTACGCCTATGGCTTCCTGATGATGGTCCCGTCCTTGTACATCAACTACCGTCTAAAGAGTGTGGCCCATATGCCCGGAAAGGCGATGATGTACAAATTTCTGAACACCTTCATCGACGATCTGTTCGCCTTCACCATCAAGATGCCATTCCTCCACCGCCTCGCTACGTTGCGCGACGACGTCATCTTCTTCATTTACCTGTATCAGCGGTGGGCATACAAGGTCGACTACACGCGCGTGAACGAGTTTGGCCAAGGTGGTGATGACGAGGCCCCGCCGGCAGAGGTCAAGGCCGAGCCCAAGTCGCTGCCGAACGCCGACACGCTGGTGGCTGAAAAAGTGGGTGGTGAAGCTAAGGCCACTGGGGTTAAGACGGCTGGTGTGAAGAAGAGAAAATAGCTCGTTTCGAATTGTAGCGCAGCTTGAGCTTCTCTTGTGCCATGCTAGAGTATTTACGAGTACGTTATAACAGAGATGGGCTTTGCTCAGGATAGACAAAAAGGGCAAAGGACAAGACCCCGGAATACTATAACTTGATTAATTTGTATCCGTCTCGCATGATGGGCTTCTGGGCACATAACGTAGATGACATCGCCGTACAGTTCTGAGAAACCATTTGTTGCATGGCATCGACTTGCCTAACCCTTAGGTTAGTACGACTGTACTGAAAGTAGATTGTGGGGGTGTGGTTGGTGTTGACTCTTTGAGGTGACCAGCTGTCAAATATCATGACTAACCCCTTTTGAGAATAGGCCCTATTATTAATAGGTACTCGTACTCTGTACATGACTTGAGATTCACATAGTATGATGATATGAGGGTCAGGTGTTGTCTCAGTGGTTCTGTGCCCAGCCATATATGTATCTCTTCCCTTTCTGAAACAGCCTGCCCGAAACAGCCTGCCAGATTGTGAGACGAGCTGCGATATGGGGTTGTCTTTATCCTGTATGCCTGGTCCTATATATAGGTCTGGGTAGGTATGATCTGTTGATGAATCAACGCTTTACTTTTACGATGTATTGAGAAGGTACATGTAGGTATGTTGCTGTAGTCTAAAATGTCACAAAGTCCTATCTAAATCGGTTGCTTTTTCTAGACCGTTTTAGCACCTTTACTTTTAACCTTACTAGACTAATAGCATACTGCTGTACAGCTATGTACCTTCCACTTCTCCTCGAGCTAACCTTGACACTTATTCCCCACCGTTCGCGCAAGGTACGACCAAGAACGAACCTCCAGAGAGACAACGTTGGAGTTATTATTAGGGATTCAGTCCATGGGGTTCGGACCAGCGCTTGCATCTATACATGTTTACCTATCTCTTGTGTTTTGGTGTCAGAGACATTTGCGGTGAACATAGCTGAGATCAGAAACTGCGAGAGGCCGAGGACGTCGGGACATTCTCAGATCATCGCTTCCTGTTAAAACATTCTAGTAGGTTAAGCTGGATCTTTTGGTAGGGAGGGAGCGACGGCATCGTAGGCGCTAGGTTAGTGCACGCTTGAGGGGCCATATAGCAGCTGTCTTTCTGTGTATGCATGGACATGAGCCAAAGGAGTGGCGGCGGCGGCAATGATGTTGAGACAGTGGGATCGCTGCTAGCTGTCATCGCGATCGCAGTCCAGGATGCTTTGCGTACCCTCATGTACGCCGACAAGAGCGCCTGGGCGTCGGCCGAGTTTGAGCAGCTCCGTCTACTCGAGGATACGATCGATGAGGCAAAACGTGACTTTCAGAAACTGCCTACCCTGTTCAATGGGACCCTTTACTACCAGAACGACCGGAATGGTATGTCCGGCACCTCCAAAGATACGAGCTGAGCTCATGCTAATCTGACCTTAGTCGACAGTCTCGAAGAGTTGCGCGAGCTTTGCACGCGCTTCAGAGAACATGCTCAGACTCTGAAGGCTTGGGCGCGCGCGGGTGGACCGATAGAGCCCGAATGGGCCATCGAGCTGCGGTGGCTGCGGCGAGAGCTCCATCGGGCCCAATGCCGCGCGGCACGGCGCATCCGCGACGATCTTGAGACGTCATCCATACGGCCGCGGTGTCTCGGTGCGCTGATCGTGCAACAAAGTCAGGAGCAACCGCAGATGCCGCCCATCTCGACAGCGACAACGGCACCCACTACGCGGCCTCGGCTAGAGCCCAGTGGCGAGATCTCAGCGTGCAACTCCACAGGCACGTTCCAGCGGGTAGGGCCTGGAAATCGGGACATTGCTTTTGTCTGCGACTTTTGCGATGGGTTCCTGATATGGGAAGACTTGCGTTCGATGCCGAGCACGAGACTTCGTGCAGCATCATCTGCGGCCGAGATGATGGAGAATTGGGCGGCGGCAGGCTTCGCCCATCCTCACCAACACCATGACGAGTACATGGCCGCCTCGGTGCAAGACTCGGATATCGAGCTGGAAGACGGAGCAGGTCTTCAGAACGGAAACACGGATCGGAAGCCCACCGGCCCCCATCACCCGGCAACGGAAGAGGCCGGTCAGGAGAAGACGATTGTCTTTCCGCCCGTCGCTATCGCAAACCACCTCCCGCCCGAACCAGGCGAGTGGCAGGCACCACTACTCTGCCCCCTCTGCGACGACTATTATTACGAAGAGCAAGGCGACGACGACATGGACCGCATCCGGTACACGCAGGACGAACACGGGTTCGAGAGCGTGGCCAAGCTGCAGGAGCACCTCGAATGGAGCCACGGCAGCATGCTCCCCTCCCTATCCGATATTGCGCCCCAAGCTTCGAAGTGCGTGGTTATGTAGCCCTGGGTATTGGCTGCGAGACAGTTGGGCGTCTGATGTGACACGAATTTTACGACATGGATGCTACTTGTATGCGCAATGACCCACGATAGCGTGCTACATCTCGAGGTTTTGCCCAGATCCGTCTGGTATTGTGTTTGGTATACATAAAAACAAGGCCTTGCGATACAAGGGGGCGAGGGCGTTCCGGAAGATCGGACTTGTTGTTGGACGAGTCAACACAAAGGCATCCTTGACCGTGTCATTATTTCCTAATTTTGCTATGGGCAGGGCAAATATCTATCTCGCCAGACGGGAGGAAATCACAAAACGCCCCGTTCTCATTAGTCTCTATGTACATGTATAGCCTAAATAGATCGCTTTCCACACGTTCATACATCTGGACCTTTACTCTGCTGTTGGGTATCTTTCTCGATTCGATTCCGGCGGTCAAGTATTCGCTGTCACGGGGGCCGAGAGGCACCCCATGGGCTTGCATAATCCGCCCACCTTACCTACGGCACAGCTCAAAAGAAGCGGAACCAGATGAAGAGGATGACAATCAGGCCGAAGACGCCTATGGGGGCGTACTGCTTGATCAGCAGGTCCCAGTTGATCTTGACGGCGGCCTTGCGGTACTTCTTGCTGTCGTCCCTCAGCCTGGAGCTCATCTCGCCCATGCGCTCGAGGCTGTCGCCGCGGTAGAGCAGGTCCTCGATGTTCTTGGTCATGACCTTGGTGACGTCGCGCAGCTCGTCGTTGAGCTTGTCGAGGTTCTGGGCGGCGCGGGCGTCGGCGTAGGTGGCCTTGGTGCGGTTGATGAAGGTGTCGAATTCCATGAAGGCGTACGGCCGGAGCGAGGGGCTGTGCAGCTGGCCGGGCGAGTACGAGTTGGAGAATTCGGCGGAGAGGTCCGAGAGGTAGGTGAAGGCGAGCTTGCGCGGGTACGAACGCTCGCAGATGCAGACGTATACGATCTCGTTTGCGATCAGGTAGCTGGCGATCCATGTGTTAGATAGAGCAAACGAGTAAAAAGAAGTAGAAATGGGCGGGAAAAGGTGCGCGTTTACTGTAACGTGTAGTTGCCGCTCTCGATGCTGGCTTGTTGTTCTGAGTTACGGTTCAGCCTCCGCAAGATCAGCTTGATCTGGGACTTGACTTGGGCCAGGGCGGATTCACTCTGCTCATCGTCGACAGATGCGCACAGCATCAAGCCTATAGCATAAGAGGTACCGGCACGGCCCTGTTATTAGGGGACTCCTTTCCATGACGGGGGAGGGCGAGGAGGCAGAATACATACCGTCACCTAAGCGAGCTATCTGTGTTGATCTTATCATTGTCGTTTCCGTTGCTTACGTCCTACCTTGTCCTCACCCGAGAGAACCGCTGGCAAGAACAGAGATACCTTTAGGAGGATGTGGGTGTTGCGGCAATGCGACGTGGCTCCAAGTTTACTATGTAGAAACGTCACCGTTCGTGCTTCCCCAACGTGGAATTCGGTATTTATTAGGTTAGAGATACATGTACGTGCTGTATGTAAGTTCTGAAGTCTGATGCAGAAACTTGGCTGAGTCAAGCCTACGTTGCTCTTTCGATGACTTATAATTTGACACTTTACTAACCTTACATCAGGCAAGCATGAGGTGGCATAGAAAAAGAAACAAACAGAATGCTGTGTGTATTATGATGCACTTGCACCGAGACGCAATATGTACATCATTTTACGGAAAGAGTACCAGAGAGTACGCGTACCCCACATGTATCCTTGCTGTACTGCTGTATGCTTCTCTTCATGCTTGTCTAGTCTAGGTTAACTAGACTTATCAACTTCCAACCCGAGACAACCTCAAAAGCTCCAAACTGAATCACCACATCGAACAGTCTGTCAACTGCGGTCTCACGACCTATCGATGCCGCTGCCGACCCTTCCTCTCGTGTTTGCACCTAGGAAGAAGAGAAAAGCGAAGTGACTGACATATCCGTGGTACATACATGCTACCTGCACGACATTGAGCACACCGCTATCCGTTTGTGACAGTGTCTATAAGAAGCAGTCGGTCATCAGAAGGTTCAAGGAGGATTGATGAGAGCTTGTGTTTGCAGTCGGACGAGTCTTTGAGAGTTGGAAAGTGCAAGTCCGACCATGACCTTCCACCAGGCGGGTCACGGTTGTTATCAGGCCTGCTTCAATCTCGATCTTCCAGCCGCACCACATCCAGCATAGAAGAAAAGTTCCCAAGGATTGAGGGCACGCCATCAACACACTGACCAGTACACTACTTCGAATATGCCGCCTAGCAAGAGATCATCCAAGCCAGCCTCGTCGCAGACTGGTGTAGCGACACCACGGAGAACCACCAGGTCTCGGCTTGTCCATGGACGGAATCGCTCTCTGGAAGGGCCTAACTCGTCCAGCGATGAACTAGTTGCCCAAGGCCCAGTAGACGTGCGGGGCAACACTCAGGCTGAAGCAGCCCGTCCTCAGGTGGCAGATGGTACCCTGAACGAGAGCACTGCGGGATGCAAACGATCGCGCAGCAGGACTGCTTCCGTCTCCAATGGCGAGAGCTTCGCCACCAACAGGACACCGACGCCGTGTAGCAGCGGCACCCCAATTAAGAAACAGGACGAGGAAGACGAACTGGCCGCCGAGGAGCCGGCACAGAAGAAGCCTAAGAGGACCGGCGTGAAGGCCATCCGGCTGGCCACCTCCCGCAAAGGGCGCTCCAAGTGGGATGACCCCGAGCAGATGCTGGCAAACCCAAACTCGCCTCTTGTAAAGACAAATCTCCGAGTACGTATACTTCATTTCATGTCATAGTTCAGATGTGGTGTCGAATGCAAAGTAACTAATCTTGGAGATCTCAGGACATTCTTTGCAACCCCAGAGCATGGGACATCCTCACACCCGGGGAAAAGAAGGAGGTCCTGTCCAAATTCCCGGACCGGGGAGAGATCTTGGACGCAGATACGCCCGGTGCCGCGCGTCCCGACATCGCGGCGCTGCGCAACAATGACAACTTCAGGCACGACGTAAGACAGTACCAGGAGGGCCTGAGCCAGGGTTACCACGACCCGGAGTGGATCCTGCAGGCCCAGGCCGCGCATATGGCGCGCGGGGCCGGTCTCTACGACGCGCTCCTGGCTGACGAGTTTGAGGAGAAATGGGATACGCCCATGCCCAAGTTTCTCGTCGAGCAGCAGCACACCCAGGAACAGGAACAGAAAACGACAGAAGACGGATATGTGCTGGAGCAAGTGCCTACATCGGGGGTCAATGGTGCAGACGACGTGCATCTACTTGCAGACACTCCGACCGAAGCTACTGCGCAACCTCTACCGGGCCAACCAACAGCAGATGGCATGCACACCCTGGACGTGACTCGTGCTGAAATCCCAGCTTTAAGCGGTGACGTAAATGCGGCAAAGCATGGGCCAGCACCGGTATTGCCATCGCCGTTGGGACAAGTAGTGACCAACGGTACGGGACAGCTATCGTCACCCCTCACCGAGGCAAAAACAATCACCCCGCCACAAATCACTCCGGAAAGCGATGCAGATGCAACTAAAGATGCCGATGCTACTACCATTAGTCACGGAAAACCACTATCAATGAATGGTACACGTTCGGGTCCTTCGCCTTCACCCGCGTCCTCACCCCATCACCATATGGACGAAAACTAACAGGGTGAATGTAAACAAAAGGCTGAGATTGTTACGACAACACCACCATCTGCTGCAGCAGCAGCACCACCACCACCACCAGCGCTATACCAGTCTAGTACCTTTGCCGCAACAACATCAGAAAGCCAAGATGGAGCATACCCAACTGAACAAGAGAAGACCAGCGAGTGTGGGATTTCCATCCCTCTAAAGAAGGAAGAACAAGCAAGAGACAGCAGGAGGTGCACAAGTAGCTAAACCTAGACAAGTGAGCAATGGGCTTCGCAGACACATGCAGACTTCGGGCCAATGAAGGAGAAAAGGAGAAGAAATATGGTCATCATCGCTACCGCTTGCTGCTATTTGGGGTCAGGGATTTCAGATACGCTTCGTGGGTAGTGAGTAAAGATCTTGGGAACCCTCGGTCTCGGAGGGGCCTCTGGAACTGGTTGAAAGAAGGTAGGTTAGTAGGCAAAGGGGAGAGGGGAAGGAAGAGGAAATGTCCCTCTTCACGAAGGATGGGAAAACCTCACCGGGAAAGCCTGAAAAATAAATTTCTATCATACATGCCTACAATGAATACAGTGGTACGAAACCCAATTTGGTGGATTTTTATAGTGTTACCTCTTTATCTAGTAGTTTCTTCGAAAATGAGGAGGATGGAGGCCAGGATCGTGTATAATCTTCTGTGTCAGGTTACTGCTGTACATATTTACCTGTCTTAGGTTACAGGATTCATAGGCAATAATCACACTGCACTTTCTTTCCCAATCTACTTCATTGTAACTGATTCATTCATTACTCGTACTCGTATCATCCCTGTCACATCCTTCTTTCCCCTTCTCATCTTACTCACATACATACATGCCATGCTGCCAACAGTACCCCCCTACTCCCTCTCCTACTCTGCTCTATGGACCTCTCTCTTCCTCTCCACGTAATCTACCTTGCAACAACATAGTACACCATCCCCCCTCTCTCACGCAACACTCGAGACGGCTGGACTTATTACTCATTCCTCATCTTCGGATTCTAAACCAGGCCCATCGTGCACAGCGACGACACAGGGCCGTCTCGAATGCCAGATGCGTCTCTGCTTCGTCCCGAGCAGGGCATCGTCTATCACGATAGAAGACTGAGTACCGGCCCTGTTCCTCTGCTGTCTCTCTTTCTCCTCTGCCCCAGTATCGTCATTGCTTGTCTTCTTTTTATCTGCTTCCGCAGAAGAGGAGGAGGATGAGGAAGAGGAGGAGGGGGTCGCCTCCCAGAGCCGGGTCTCTTCGACAGATGCCGAGATCTCAAAAACACCACGACACAGCGCCGTGGCGCCGATCCGCACCTCGGCGCTAGATTTCGGTCCGAGCAGGGGCAGCGTCTGCTGCAGGGTCCCGTTCCAGGCAAACTTGCGCGTGAAGTCGAGCGCCACGTTGACCGGCCTGTTGCAGAGGGCGGGCATGACGCGGACCGTCGGGTACACGGGCTCGCTCGTGCGGTTCGTGATCAGCACCTTGATCTGCACCGGCTCGTCCACGAAGATGACGCTGTTCTTCTTCTCTGCCTCCCCGGACGCCACGTCCTCGACGCTGATGTCGATTCCGATCTCGTCAATCTTCATGGCCTCTATCATGCGGGGCGTCGGACGGATGTTGCGCAGCTCGATCATACCCTCCCTAGTCGGTCCGGAGAGTGTCTTCCACGTGCCCGAGATGGTTCCGAGCATCTTCTCCCGGTACCAAAAGGCCTCGCGGGTGGTGCGCTCCATGTCGGGCGTGATCTTACTGCTGCTGACCACGAACTGACGCTGTCGCGAAGAGTTCAGTGCAGGGATGGGCGCGTGTTGGTCTTCAACATACACCCTCGGTGCCGGGACGACTATGCGGTTGGTGTTTCCGGGCAGGATATGCTCTTCGATACGGATGTCTTTGCCAGACTCGAGACATACTTGCATGTCGCTTGGCCAAGCGTTGCGGAGATCCATGACCAAAAGGCAGAAGTCGTCATTGGCTGCAGGCTCCTTGACCGCGTCCGGCTTTGTTCGGCTCCAGATGATGCCTGGTACGCATTCCCGGACAGGGAGCACATCCACTCTTGCGACCTCGATACTGGCATTGACCGTGACGGTAAGATCCAGACAGACCTGGCGAGTGAAGAATTTGTCCTTGACCTCGGACTGAGGTACCCCGAGATGCGCGTAGTCGATCTGGATCATCCCCTTGGTGAGCCCTGGTTTACCCAGGATTTCGAATTCGAACGTAGCCGTCGATCCCGGCGCTATATAGCGCTTGGAGTCATCGATCTTGCGAAGCCGGAGGGCCTGCTTCCTCGCCAACACCCACTCATATTCATAGAGTTCGGCTGGCGTGGCATCTCGGCTGGCGAGTGCCGCCTGTAGGGGAGCCTGTGTGGAGTCCTGGAAGGAGAAAAGGAGGAGGTCCACCGGCGTAGTGGGCGAGGTATTGTGTAGGGTAACGGAGAAGACCCTCCGCTCTCCCTCGAGTATCATGACAGATGTCTGTGGAAGCGAAGTGGCCTTGACCACGACAGTAGGCTGCGCGTCTATCACACTGAGCTGTAAGCTGTCGGGCGTGAGTGGTGGTCCCGGTCGAGGCAGAGCTGGGCTTTGCTTCAGTGCACCCAAGCCGATGCCCTTGACTTTCAGCTCGGGCTTGGGCCTCCATGACTGTGTAAATATGGGAAACCTTCTTCGCCGGCAGCCGTGTACCTGCACGTCCGCCCCCGTTATCTTCAGAGATCCCGCAGCCCGCGGCGTCCCGTGTATCTTGAGGATCTGTGTGCGATAAGGTCCTATCACGGTTGGTAGAGCGGCCGAGTCGAATTCCGCACCTTCCGCGTGCAGACTTATGCTGTCGATTTCGAGATCGACCTCGAAGGGGTTTTGGATGACGATCCTGAAGGTCGCCGGCTCGTTAGCGACCAGCGTCTGTGTGGCTGTCACTTTCTCTGGCGTCCTCAGGAACGGGTTGTAGATGAAGGGATTGACATCCTGCGAGGTGCGAGCTGTCGTCACACCGGGAAGCACGTTCTTGGAGTGTAACGTCGGCGTTCTCGATATTGGTAAGGGGTCGAGGGTAATGCCACGTATCAAGAACTCGTCCCAGTACTCTGCCGTCAGACGACCTAGTCCCATTCTCTGGGAAAGACTGCAAGTTTTTGTGATATTGGTGACGAGGCGTACTTGTTCATCCCGCATGATGATTGGTGCCGCGTCCTCCCGGCGAGGGCCCGGCGCAACGCCGCTGCCAGCTGTCCGTAGCAGGTCGCCCGAGAACTTCAGCACGCCCTGGAAGTCAGGAAGCGCCTCGGAAAAGTTAATGCAGGCACGAAGAATATCAAGTTTTACGCTGGGAAACCCGAACTGCCTCACATCCGACTGACTGTTGATCCGTGATATCACCCTTTCATCTGTATCGTAGGGAGAAGGGCTCCCTCCGGGAGGGGACGCCGAACTCTCGAAGCCCACGACCCCATATGTTGAACACAACAGTCCCAAAAAGGCATCGATACCATGCTCCAAATCGCCCTCGTCCAGATCGAGCGCCTCCGCCCCTTTCCCGTGTCCGTTGACAGTATTCGATGCGACCAAGCCTGCAGCCGGATGGATGCCGACTTCGGCAGCCCCTCTCGTCCTAGCTTCAATCAGCCCCCCAATCAACACTGAGAGCAGCTCCCGCACAACAAATGCCTTTTTCCTATGATACCCTAGAGTGCCTAGTGAGGTAGCAATGCCGCTGAGGATGATGGCTCGATCCATAGGGGTGAGCAGCTCGGTGGCCGAGGAAGGAAAGGCTTTGAACAGGAGACCACTTATATGACCCCGGGACGGCGTGATGGACAGGCGAGGCGAGGTATCAAGCATCTTCGTTGGGTATCTACCTAGCACTACCATTTCGAGCGCCTCTCGGCTCAGCCTGCCTTCAGATAAATGGAGGGCGATCAGCGTATTGCAGAATCTGATGATGGTCTCCGAGAGCGGGTAAGGAGGTAGCTGCTCGCCAGAGATCCTCGTATACAGACCTACGATTCTCTCTAGCAGGTCGGGAAGCACGATTTGGAAGTTCCGGATGTGCCTCGGTTGGTTGCCCTGTGTTTCTTCGGCATCGTGTGCTTTCAATATGCTGTTCGAGGCCTTGTCATTTGGTGGGAGGCAGATTGCTGGCACCTGGAACTCGTGTCCCGCCCAGGCGAGCAAGAGGAGACAGAGAGATATGAGCTCGAGCGCCTTCCCGTGCCAAAGATGATCGTTAATCGACTTCGCAACCGTGGCGCCCTCGATAAGCTCTTTTAGGGCATCTGGCCAGCGGCCAGCCTGTAGATACAAATATCCCACCAGAATAGTAGCTCGCCCTCTGCCCTTGTTCCTCCATTTCTCGTTCAAGCCCCCGGGCCCAAACCCGTGGACGGAAACTCTGTCGTGGTTGGAAGGCTTTCCATTCTCCTCGGCAATAGACCCGGAACGCTGGCCATTCCTCTGCTCCTTTTGCTCGGGACTCGACAATCCCACGTTGGCGCCAGTCGCCGAAGCAATATCGTCAAAGGTGGTTGGTGGGTTCGAGAGCCCGCTGCGCACTGGGGTTGAGGGTCTTCCACCGGACGAGGAACCGTTGGACCCAAACGGGTTGGACTTGAAAGGAGGCATCGACATGCGGGACTGGCTTCTGTCCGACGTCCCACTCGAAGATGCCGACCTGGCGACCGACGGGATCGCAAACTGGGAGTTCCTCCTCGCGGCCGTAGCGGCATCATCGGATGTCCACGACGCCACACCTTGGAGGTCGGGCCTACCTGTGGTGTGGCCAGGGGAGTCGATAGTCGTCATGGCCTCAAACGACTTGGCCAGCGTGGTCATCTCGGCAAGCAAGAGCGAGGATATGTCACACATGACCGTCTTCATCGTTGTTCGCTTCGACTGTTCGGGAGGCGGGATGGCTTTGATCCCTTCTGGCATTGGTACGCTACCATCGTTGGGTGGCTTATGGTCGAATATCAGCACATGGTGTGTGAGCATCTTGGGATAGGTGTCCCGGAGCTCCTCTAGCTCTTGGTAAAGGGTGCGAATGTTCCTCTCCGCCATGGTAGGCGCATAGCCATTGGCTGACTGCCGCTTGCTAAAGGCCACATCCTCGAGTTCTTTGCCGTCGGCGATGGCAATGATAGCAAGCGGCTCTCGGAACAAGTCGAACGGGGACAGAGAGAGATGCGAGGGCGGCGGCATGTGTGTGATCAAATCGTAGAATATGGTACCATCTGGAAAGGCCAAGGGAGAGAACATATCTGAGCGAATGGGAAGTCAGCACTCGCGCTCGCCATGCACAGACACAGATCCCGAGGTGCTTTGCTCACTTCGGTTAGAACGCCCATCGGCGCTGATGTCGCGGAGTTGGACGACATGCTCTTCGCTCAGCCTCCGGACGAATGATTGGAAGCGTTCACGCTTGATTTGGCCGATGGGGAGCACCAAGGCTCGCACCCTCGCCGGAGCGACGGGTCTCAAGGAATCCAAACTCATCCTAACATTGGTCCCAAGCTCGGGCTACATATCAATGCCCTCGGCATGCCTGCCTGTTGGGTTAGGGTGATCGAGTGGCCGTTATGAAGATATGGTCGGCGGGTATCGCATTGGCACAGCTAGGCGGTAGGTGGTGATGCTGCTCACAAACCGATCCGGTATGCCGCATGCGCTACGAGGTCGGCCAGGTGTCGAGTGGCCAGTGTTGTCGTCGGTCTGAGTCGAGGTGTGGATGTGGAATGCAATCAGAACCTTGGGGAAGCCTAGAAACAAGTACCTTACCTGGTACACAGCAAATACCTTAGGTAGTTAGGTACATGTATGCTGATGAAGGCTGCAACTGGCAGCAAGCCGTTCCTTGTATTAGAATTTAGCACGCAGCTCCCCTGATCTATCCTGTAGGCTGTCTAGACTAGCACCAGGTTCCAAGGTTACTGATATACTGCGAACCAATCAAAACCTGCAAATAGACCCCAGGAATGCATCAGTACACATCACCAAGAAAGACACAACTTGACAGCTTACAAAGTGAAAAATTAACAGAACAAGGGGACAAGGTAAACAGGGACGGAATCACCCGAATACATGTAGCAATCGAGGTACAAAGATCCAAACTATGGGAGGTGCTACATGTATGCGTACATCTTCTTCGTAGTCGTCAAGCCGCCATCGAAGCCGTGTTCGTCTGGTCATCTTCTGTTGCTCTGGACTTTCCTCGTCGAGCTTCGTTTTTCAGCTCGCTCTCAAATATGTCCACCGAAACACTAGCCTCGACAAAGTCTTCCAGCTCTTCCGTCACCGTCTTCAGCTTCTCTTTGACCGCCTCAGCCCCTTCGAACCCGACTATGTGCCGGGCCGGAGGGTTTTCATGGCCCCCAATTGCCGTCAGCGCGTGCACCGTCTCGGCGACCAACCGGTCCACGGAGCTGGGCGGCAATTTGGGATATCTTTGCAGAGTCTCCGTCTCCGATTGCTCGATGGCCGTCTCCGGATTCATATTCAGCAGGTTTGTCAACATGTCCCGGACGCTCGGCGCCGGGTTGTTCTCGCTATCGTAATACGGCAATGACGGCGCGAAGACGATTTTGTTAGTCAGTGTCTGGATCTCCTTATGAGGCTGCACGATGGTGACTTTGATGTTGAATGGCGCAACTTCGTAAGCCAGAGAGTCGCAAAACCCTTCGAGCGCCCACGTGGCGGCCGTATACATGGGCATGCCTGGGGTGCCGATGTGGCCCCCGATGCTGGTAAGTACCATGATGTGGCCCGTGTGCTCGGCCCGGAGCATCGAAAGAGCGGCCTTGATGAAATTCACCTGGGAGAAGAAGATGGTCTCAAACTGGTCTCGCACCAGGTTCTGCGTTGCGAGCGTAGTAGATAGTTCCTCGACCGTGCCCACAACGGCTGTGCGAGCGAGGTACGCGCATGGGCGTCATCAGCAGACGTCCCGCCACATAAGTGCTCATGGCTAGATTGCATACCTTCGGTTGTGCAGCACAGTAAAATGTCGATGCGGCCAAACACGTGTTTTGCCTCGGCCACGGCGGCGCCACACTGGCTCATGATGCGACCATCACAGCGTATGCTCCTGATTCGGTCCTTCCACCCTTCCCGATCCTTACGATTGCTCTTACATTCGTTCACCAGCTCCCGGAACTCGGCGCTCCGGTCGTCATGCTCGATCTCGTGGGGGGGCAGACAGGCGACGACGTAGTCGCCATGAGTAAGCAGCTGTCTAATCAGTCGCACGGCCAGCGGGGACAGAGACGAGGTCAAGAACCATGTTCGCGGCGAGTTGTGAGTCGCTGTGCTAGTCATTAGTCGAGTTTGCCAGCAGGCTACCATTTAGCGGTGGTGAGAAGAGGATGGCGAAGAGAGCGACATCGATTTAGCCGGTAAGACGAGGTAGGGGGAGAAGGGAGTGCGGGAAATAAAGAAGGGCGGTGGCGATGAAGGTGATGGGGTGATGGGGTGAGTGGGAAAAGAGCGGGTGAGTAAACGCACGGAAGGATGTTGGAGGTACGGCATGGGAATGCCGTGCTGGCCCGGCGGATGAAGATGACTCGGCATGTTTCTTCTCGGACATTGGGGATCTCCCTTGTTGATTTCTTGCTCTCCCCTTCCCCTTCCCCTTCTTCCACTATCGTGTGCTTATTCCTCAGCTCAACAGAAGGACAAGGCAATAGAGTGATGTGCAACCTGCCAATCGCCCTGGCAAACAGGTGAGTGAGTGAGCGAGTGAGTGAGTGAGTCAGTGAGTGGTTCTTATCTGAGGCTTCTGTTGGATTGTTGAGGTAATAGTTAATGATGGAATGATACGATGCGACTCTGACCATCTATGCCTCTATAGCAGGATAGTGCAGTACCATAGACACATATAAGCAGTTGTAACTTGTCGCGATGGTCTTGTCTGGGACAATATGGAATAGCATCTCGCGGTACTATTGCTATTGCCCTGCAAGACTTAATTGAAACGACGCTACTTGATACCTAACCTAGCACATCAGCTACTTCGTCCAGGTTCGGCGATTAAATAGGCATCGCCCCAATGCCCAATGCTACATGCATACTCCTTCATGACCTGGGAAATCGAGTGAAAGGACCCGCGGACGGGGATGCTTGCCGTGCCTCAACTGGTCCTCTTTGAAATTTGGCACCGACTCACCGAGGTCAAAAATTTCAGTCAGTTACCCGGCAGTTGATCCGCACTTGGTACGAAGCCGCCGCACCACCGGGAACGGGCCGCGGACATCGCAAGTCAGGCAGGGTCCAACTGTGTGCCCAGCTAAGGTACTTATGTATGCAGCTGGGTCTAGACTAGGAATTAACATTATTCAGGTACACAGACTCGCCCTCTGCTATCTAGATTTGCGCCGGAAGCATGGTAAATTGTGTGAGCCACGGGGGCACAGGCCACATAACAGATACCTAGACTATATGTGTTTCAGAGCTTAATTGTCAGATACCTCTAATGAAGCATGAATTGACAGCCAAGCCCGGGATACGGAGTGTGATAATAGTTCTCTTAAGTAAGTACAGAGTGCGTACTGCCGTGCCATGGCGATACCATGCAGTCCGTTGCTCGCAAATTGGCATCCTTAACTTGGGTAAACTCGATAATCATGTTGCCAGATTGCCAGATCGGAAAGCAAAAGAGACATTTTGCCAAACCGCCGAGTCACTTATTCTAGGCCAAGGAGAGATGCTGTACCAAAAGGCTGCTGGATGAGTCCTAGGTACGATTAGCCGCTATCCGACCTCGGGGTAGGGAGTGCTAGCTTGTATTCCAGGTACCTCTAGCTTGCATGGAGGGGCAGGTACACCAGTCATTTCTCTCTCCAAGTTTCCCTCTCGTTGCATTAAAATACCTACTTGACATACCTAAACTACACGACTTGTTGTAGAGGCACAAGGGAAGAGATATATATAATCGATTTCACAGTCCCGTTTGTTCGTCATAGCTGCGCAATGCCCGAAAGAGCCGACATAACGTATTTCGGCGCTGGCCCCGCCCTGCTTCCCACCGAAGTACTCCAGCAGGCGGCCCAGGCTCTTGTCAACTACAACAACACGGGTTTGGGCATTGCCGAGCATTCGCACCGCTCCCAGTATGCCGCCGACATCATCAACGAGGCCAAGGCCGACCTGGCCTCTTACCTCGATATCCCCGACGACTATGACGTGCTGTTCATGCAGGGCGGCGGCAGTGGTGAATTCTCCGCCACTGTGTACAACCTTGTCGGTGCTTGGGTAACGAGGAAGAAAGCCGAGATCCTGCAGCATTTAGGCGTCGCAACCGAGGCGGAAGCGGACCAAGAGAAGCTTGTCTCTGAGCTCAAGAAGGCTGTTGATAGCGAGCTGAAGATGGACTACCTGGTCACTGGCGGCTGGTCTTTGAAGGCGTACCAGGAGGCTGGGCGGCTTATAGGCCCCGAACATACCAACCTTGTCGTCGATGCAAGAACCGCGAATGACGGCAAATTTGGAAAGATTCCCGACCAGAGCACCTGGAAATTCTCCAAAGATGCCGCGTTCGTATACTACTGCGACAACGAAACTGTCGATGGCGTCGAGTTTCCCAGCTTCCCCGAAGCTCTCGCCCCTACGGCCGACGGCACTGGTCCCATCGTGGTCGCAGATATGTCCTCTAATATACTGTCCAGGCGGTTCCCGGTCAAGAACTTTTCCGTCGTGTTCTTTGGCGCCCAGAAGAATCTTGGCTCGACCGGCGTCACCGTGGTCATCATTAAGAAGAGTCTCCTACCACCCCAGTGCCCCCAGCCTGCCCCTGTTCTGATGAGAAAGCTGGGTCTTCCTATTCCTCCGGTCGTCTTCACCTACGAGACCGTCGCAAAGAACAACAGCCTATACAATACACTGAGCATTTTCGAGTACGCACTCCATCTCACGTTGCGTTTGTGACCAATTAGCTAACCTACCGATTCAAGCGTGTACATCGCTGGACAGGTCCTCAAAAAACTGCTGAAGACTTTCCCCGACAAAGTGGATGGCCAGGAAAAGCTAGCAGACAAAAAGGCCAGCATCATCTATGAGGCCCTGGAAGCATATCCTGACATCTACCATATCGTCCCTGACAAGACTGCGCGCTCGAGGATGAATATTTGCTTCAGAGTGACAAAGGTGAGGCCCTCCCTCTTCTATAGATCGCTTGTGCATAAATAAGTTGCTAAATGCTCTGCCCATAGAATGGCGAGACCGACAAAGCCGAAGGCGAATTCCTCAAACAGGGCGCAGCTGTCGGTCTTACCGGTCTCAAGGGCCACCGAAGCGTCGGTGGTATTCGCGCCAGCAACTACAATTCCATATGCCTCTCCGGTGCTGAGAAGCTGGCAAAGTTCCTCCATGACTTCGCCAAGGCCTAAGCCGCACCCCCCTTCCCTACTTCGGCGGGTGTTCCTCGGGGCAGGACAGGGCCAATGCCGTGTTGTAAGAGAAAACCACATGTGTAGGTAGATGCAGGCACGCAAAAGTGATACCAGAGGCTATCCTCTCAACATGGACTACAAAACACACATGACTTTCTCGTAATACAGCCGCTGACTATTTCAACACCCTAAGTTTCTGATGAGAAGCTAAATAGCTTGCATGGGAGCTTGTCGAGTACAGCAACTTCTTATGTGTGCGTCAGGCCGCCATCTCCGTTTGTAGCCAGGTAGGAATGCTAGGGGGTGCATCCCATCCGTCGAGATACGACTCCTTCGCAACACCATTGCCAGAGGGCTTGGCATAGATAGCTGAGACATACCACACCGTCTCTCCCGCCCGTACCGTGCCCTGCAGGGTCGGAATCACAGTACGGCTCTCGACCAGATTGGAATTCGGGTCGGCGTTGACAAGCATAGCCGTGCGGCCAGACCCCTCGCCCTGATCACGTTCCGCCGCCTGCTGATCCTGGGGTTCCAGGGCCTTGATGCCTACTGCACCGACCGACACCGCAAACGCACCTGCCGCCCCGCTGGCCCAGCCCGCAGGAGTAGCGAGGTCGTAGTTCCCTATGATTCGCGGCTGCGTGCCCTCACACTTCACGGGGTCGTACAGATCCATGGACCGTCCGTGCGGCGCGCTGGCGTTTCGGATGGCGAACGAGCCGTCTGCGGTCTTCAGAACGCGCGAGGCCGCGTTCTCGATTCTGTGCGCGCGAATGTGCCAGTTGGGCGTGGCCTCCGTCGGTGGGACGAGCGTGGTCCGTACTGTCACATCGGAGAAGGGCTTCCAAATCGACACGAGGACTGGCGTGGACTTGGTCTCTTGCCCGGCCGTGGCGGAGTCGGAGGGCCGATGTTCGATCGCTGCATATTGGGATAATCTGCGCGTCTTCCAGTACTCGCCGCCATCGTCGGAGAGCCCGAGCTGGGACGCGAGTGCGTACTGCTCGAGAGTAAATACACCAGGCGGGACCGAGTATCCATACGCGCTGCTGTATGCGAAGGCGCCGTATTTGGCGTGCGTTCCCTTCATTGGATAGCTGCAAGCTTGTCCAGAAGAGAGAAGCATACAGTGCCCGCCAAGGTAACTAAAGACGAGATGGTTACCACGTCGTCCGTGGTCAGGGGTTTACGTTACTATGGCGCCGGGGACCTAACTCACCTCATTATATGGCCCGGGTGTCTCAACTCTTTAATCTTCGGAATGACTTCTCCGTGATACTCCTCCTCTGAAGTCCAGAAGGGGTGATCAGCTGGTACGGCGAGGCAGATGAAAGCCAGGCATGCCCAGTACTGAAAATATGTTAGACCTCCCTAACGGGCACTACATGAAGAATCAACTCACCGGACTCCCTGGGCTGTTGTAATTTTCGGCCATCTTTCGGGCGGTTAGTCCAAGTCCATACTAATGGCTGTACGGGGGCACTTTACTTACATACATGTTCGGATATGAATAACCTATGGTCAAAGTGCCGCTCGAACTCCAGATATCCGGCTGCGTCTGCCACCAACGCAGATGTCGGAGTACAATGCCCTTCACCATACCCCAAGTAAGGGGTTTTGGCAGCTCAACCCCGGCATATGCCAAAGCTCCCCAGAAAGAGACCATGGCGAACCGATAGCCTACACTTCTTCCGAACGGAATGGCGCGGCCTACACGGAAAAATTAGATTCCCCCGGTTGCCCCTTGGTCTGGATGCTAGAGACTCGCCTTCCTCGTCATAGTAATGGACCAGGTCAAGGGCTGCGATCTGGGCCCGTTTCTTGAATTCGGCGGCTCGCTCCGGCTCCTCCTCGTCAGCAAGCTTGGCGTAAAGGAGTTGCAAGAAGTGGATGGCGAAGCTTGAGGAATAGTAGTCCATCTCTGCATTTAGACTCTTAGGCAACGAACGTGCAGTCCACACACAAAGGGGACAACCCACGATGAATACCCTCGGGGCCATCGTTAGACCATCCGTCCCCGCGGTAGAAGGTGTCGAGATGCTCTATATCGCTGTCCAGTCTCTGTTGGGAGAATTTCCCTCCATTCTTCTTCAGCCCGAGGTTTGCGAAAACTCGGAACCAAAGCCAGTTGGTGTTGGGCATACTTGCGCTCGGTCAGTCGCTTGTTCTTTTCTGGGACTCGGCCTCCCGGGTGGGCTGGCTCCCACTTACTTCTTCTCGTTTATCGAGTTGCCTAACCAGCTTTCAACATTCGTCCTCTCCCGCTCGTCCAAAGACTGCCAGATTACAGGCGCTACGGCGAGGGCATAACCTAAAGGCAGACACCACTCATGAGGATCTCGCCCGCATCGCTGGATGGTGAAAGGGCTGGCAAATACCTAACGGGCACATCTCGACCATCCTCTGGTCGTTGTCCCGGGGATAGCCCCAGAATTCAGGACTCTCTGGATCGGTGCCGGACTTGATACCGTCGATCCACCACTCAGTGCCATGGTATTCCCCGCCTCCGGCAAGGAGGCAGGCCAGGCCCCAGAGCGGCCTGCAGATACCCTCAACTTCCGAGGCGGTCTGGTCGAACCTGACTGCGGTCGCGCCGGGGCATCTCACCCTGGCCTTGGCGGGCGAGAAGAAGGGCTCGAGAGGATCGAGCAATGCCCTGAGGAGCTCTTGGACAGAGGCGTGATCGGAAATTCTCACTCTCGAAAAGGGATGAACCCCATCGTATCCGATCACGAGGCCGGCCCTGGACGCCATGTTTTTATCGGGTGAAGAATGAATCAAGAAGGGCAAGACACGGGAGATGAGAAGGAGTTCTATAGTTAAGAGCTATCTACCTACTGCTCCGACCCAGCCCTTAGGTGGGATTCGATGGTGTGGTATTACCCCCATCTCGTTTGTCCGTACTGCATGATCATTGATGGGTAGGGTGGGTACCTATCGAAAGTGAGGGGTGCCACGCCAGTATAGGCAGGGACGCCTTCCATGGATGTTTGGCGGCTAATATCGTGGATGTCCATCCAGCCAACCGATGACGACATGGGAAATCGGCTTCAATTGTAGCGAGATGGACTATCAGCAAGGAGACAAGAGAGAATATACACCATAGTTAAAGGGAAATATCCACATCACCACGGCACGGAGTTTCCATCTGTCTTCCGGCATTGCTGTATACAGCAGTACAGCTGTACCCGTGATTGCCCAAGTGTGCCAAGTGCTATGATGGGCTGCGGAGAGGGGATTGGGGAAATGCGGGGTTTCAGGGGTTCCCCGTCTTCTCCGATGGATGGCCGGGGCATGTGCCGGGGTTATGTCTGTACCTGTGTATCTACATAGATAATACGAGATAGCAGTAACTTTCGGATTTCGGCTTCAGCTCGCTCGTACGGCGCTGTCAAGTTTCTTCCCTCTTCTACCTCTCTTTAATCTGTCTTTCATCGTGGTCTCCAATCGTACTCAGTCTCAACCCTGCCCCGTCATCGGGTTTTGCCGTAAGATACTATAAGGGAATCGCTGTTCAATGTTTCAAGTTCTTTACAGAAGCGCCAGTGACTGTGTTTAGTCAGGGAGGGGGTTCCGCTTACGTACGGAGATGAAAAGAAGTTCTGCCAAATCAAAGCTCATCACTGCCGTTATTGACGGACTCTAACCATCCAATTTACCAACTTACCCATTCCAAGAAATAACCAGTGGATCCCAGTCGTCTTCTGCTAGTTAAGGACAATGGCTGATCCAATTGCTGTTCCCCGAAAGCTATGGGAACACCCAGATCCCCGGAGCACCCAGCTGTGGGGTTTTATGCAGCTGATAAATAAGAAATACAATCAGAACCTAACGGTAAGGGGCCCCCCTCCCTGCATCACACACGCATGATATACCATCTACACTCCTTGACCCGAGCCTGATAATCCCAGACCTTTCAAGACATCTACAGGTTCTCGTTGGATCATCGCTCCCAGTTCTACGGCGAGGTCTTCGAATTCGGCAACATCGTCCACTCGGGCTCATACACCACCGTGGTTGACGAGAGCAAGCCGATCGACAGCATTCCCCGCTGGTTCGACGGTGTGCGTCTCAATTGGGCCGAGAATGTGCTGTGGTCCCGGAGCGCCGCCGACCGGCCGGGACATCGGGGTAAGGAGGGAAAGGAAGATGACAAGATCGCCCTCACAGAGGTCCGGGAAGGCGTGAGCGAAGTGAGGCATGTGACCTGGGCCACTCTTCGAAAGCTGTGCGCAACCTATGCGTCCGCCCTCCACACCGGCGGCGTCAGACGGGGTGACCGCGTCGTGGTAGTAGGCGCCAACAGCGTCGAGACGCTCGTCATCTTCCTGGCTACCACCGGGCTTGGCGCCATATTCAGTAGCAGCTCTACGGATATGGGGGTCCAGGGCATTCTTCAACGGACCGTTCAAGTCGATCCCAAGGTACGTGCCCACCGGCTACTGCTGGACGCCCCTGATCTGACTCCAGTAATATAGTACATCTTCATGGACGATGCCACGCTCTACAACGGAAAACGGGTGGATCTGCGGCCGAAGATGGCCGACGTCGTGGCTGGAATGGGGGAGTGCAGCAACTTTCGGGGTCTCGTATCTATACGGCGATTCCAAGATGCTCTAGATGTCACCAGCATTGCCAAGACGCAGACTCTGCAAGACTTTCTCGAGAAGCGTGAGAGGACCATCCCTGCCATCGAGCGGATAGCCTTCCACGATCCCTTCCTTATCTGCTATTCCTCGGGCACCACGGGCATTCCCAAGGCCATAGTACACTCAGTGGGCGGCGTGCTCCTCAACTTCGTCAAGGAAGGCCGCCTCCATGAAGATGCCAGTCCAGACGCCGTCTCGCTGCAGTATACAACGACCGGTTGGATCATGTATCTGGCAAGCGTCGGTCAGTTGCTGGCGGGCGCCAGGGCAGTGCTATATGACGGCTCTCCCTTCCAGCCTGACCTGCAGACGTTCGTCAAGCTTGTCGGAGACCAGAAAGTGACGCGGTTGGGAATCAGCCCCCGGTGGATGTACGAGATTTCAAAAGCCGGTATCTCTCCCCGGGAAATAACTGACCTCTCCAGCCTCCGCACCGTGACCTCTACCGGCATGGTGCTCTCGGACCAATTGTTCGAGTGGTTCTACGATAAGGGGTTCCCGTCACGTGTCCACCTTGCCAACATTTCTGGAGGGACAGATATCGTGAGTGTATCATACTTTCGCTCCCTGTTTATGATACTTGCTAACGTCGTACTTCTCAGGCTGGCTGCTTCGCCCAGGGAAATCCTCTGACACCAGTCTTCGTAGGGGGCACTCAGGGTCCTTCGCTGGGCATCGACGTGCAGTTGTATGACTCGCTCCTGCCCCCTGGCCCTGGCAAGGCCGTTCCGGACGGGACGCCCGGGGAGCTCGTTGCCGTCTCATCCTTCCCCAACGTGCCTGTGTATCTCTGGGGTGATAAGTCGCCTGCGGGCGCCCCTGGGACGAAATACCACTCGGCATACTTTGCTCGTTACGAGCACGTCTGGGCACATGGCGACTTCTGCGTGTTCCATCCGGTTACCAAGGGTCTCACATTCCTCGGTCGCGCCGACGGTGTGCTCAATCCCAGCGGCGTGCGCTTCGGCTCAGCCGAAATTTACTCGGTCATCGAGCGCAATTTCGCCGACCAGGTCGCGGACTCGATCTGCGTCGGGCAGCGGAGACCGCAAGACAGTGACGAGAGCGTCATGCTGTTCCTACTCATGCGCCCTGGCCACAAGTTTGACCAGGAGCTGGTACAGAAAGTCAAACGCGCGATTGCCAGGGAAACGACGAAGCGTCACGTGCCTAAATATGTCTTCGAAACGCCTGAGATACCCGTAAGTACCCGGACCCGCCCCCGGATGTGACGGGCGCTAATGGCGCGCAGACCACGGTGAATCTCAAGAAGGTCGAGCTTCCAGTGAACCAGATCGTCTCGGGCCATGTTGTCAAGCCCAGCGGCACCCTCCTCAACCCGAAGAGTCTGGACTACTACTACCAGTTCGCCAAGGTTGAAGAGCTTGTGCCTGAAAAAGCAAGGCTTTAAGATATTACTGAATTGTGGCTCTGGCTGGCCACTGGTTGCTTATTTCTGAGGTCAGAGAGGAGTCAGGACTGGGATTTGAAAATGTCTTCGACGTAGATGAAGCAAAGATTAATGGGCTATATAGCTGCCTAACTACATTAATGACCGGGTATTTAAAACACTATAGTAGTGCTGGCATGCCGGTTAGTAGCGACGCAGCTCTATATTATCTCCTTAACAATAACCGAATCGGGTCTATTAGTGTTCCATCAAACGCAAAAACCTTGTGATGTTGATCCACGGACTTGCACCAGCTTCTTTCTCCTATTGACTGCCCCTCATTTCTAGCAACAGTCGAGCAAGATGTTACTGATATCCGTGGTAGAACCTCATAGCGCAATTATGAGGCTTTAGTGAGGTATCCTTAGGGTATGAAGGCTTGAGTATCCCAAGCTGAAAAAAATGTCTATATCGTATGGAAATTGAAGAATCGGGAATCGCGCCGTTGCCGATACCCAACACTTGGTCTGTTATACAATGGGGCTATATAATTTATACACTTGGGAGAGATCAAGGAACAAGGGGACGGATCCTGTCCCCAAGGCTAACGCATAAGGGAACGCACATATCGCCTAGCCTACGTAGGTCGGGTTCTCTTCAAACTTTCCGCCGTGGATCCCATACCTCCATCCCATATAACCGAGCGTGCCAACCACGCTGCCGGCACCGACAGCACCCACGGCGGCAACCCATCCCACAGGGCGCTTCGAGAGGAACACGGCGGCGGCTGGGCCGAGGGCCATACCCCCGCAGGTCCAGTCGTCTGTCTCGACCTGCCCCTTATTCTCTAGCAGGCGCCATGAGCGGTCCTTCCACTTGATCTCCTCGCAGCCCCACATCCAGGCGACGAGGCCTAGGGAGGAGATGCCCGTCGTCCAGAGCGTGCTGCGGCCCGCCAACCGGAGATACGGGGCTAGGCGGGCGCGCGGGGTTGCTGTTGTCGTTTTACTGGACGTTGCCGCACGGAGTTTTTGGAGCAGCTCTCGCGCCCCGTGAATGCCGGTCCCGATCACGGCGCCTGTTGTGACGGCTCGGGTCAGGACGTGTGATGTGAGGATCGTCCGTGCAAGAGGTTGATCCTCGGCGTACTCTGTGTGTAGGAAATATCGCGACATAGTGGTGTTCTTGACTCCAGCAATACTTTGAAACGACAAAACGTGTGACTCGAGAGTCCAATGCACTCACGCACGAATACAGGACAGGAACAAGAACAGCGCAGCGCCCATCATCTCCAGATCAAACATGCTACTTACTATCTAGACTAATACTCTTCGCTGCCTCTAAATGGTCAAGCTGATTATCTGCAGCAGTAGTCTTGCTGACGCGCCTGGTTCGGACTTCGGAGTCCAGACATATGCATAGGTTAGACTCATAGAGCGCAATGGCCAAGAAGTCTGCAGGGATTCTGAAGAATGTTCGTGCTCCATCTTACAGTGACACGTATGTTTACCATGACCATGTACAGCAGCACGGCGCACATTGTACAGATCAGTCCTAACCTTGGACTGGCCAGAAACTTGGCCATCCCAACGGAGTACCGGTATCTGTTACAGAATAAATCCTATGGGGAGAGCCAGCCCATTTCCCACCGGCTACCGGCTGTCTCATGTACTGCTGTACAGCAGTATGTACGTACCTACTTAATTACTATGTACTTAAGGATGGCACATCCCATGATCATGTGAAAGTTACTGTCCCTGCACACTACCTGCTTTCTCGGATGGTGTGTACTGCTTTACTGTACGCTGTGCTAGGCAGGTTCCTGGCTTATTGGAAGGTTATGTATGCTATGCTGACCGCAGTACGGAGTATCTAATGCTGATAGGAATAGAATCAATCAGATGAATGTAAGGATTTGGGGATTTGTCAAGAATCGTGGCAAATGGGAATACAGCAGTACAAATGTCAAAACTGTGATTATCTGCAATACATGTATGTAGATGGGGTTGCTGTGTTAGGTACATATATGTGCGTACATAGGTACAGTGTAATTAAGAGAGTTGTACTTTGTTTCCACTACCCTACTACCTACATAAGTAGGCTAACTGCTATCTGTCTTGCGAAGCTCTTACGTGTAGTCGCATATATGTACCCGCGACGTACTTACTTAAACTATGCAGGTTGTCTTTCTAGCACCTGTGCACTTTTATCCAGGTTGGGGCCAAACAGGATGAGGTAGAATGAAAGTGTCTACGAGGTACCTACCCTAGGTACATTGTGGGTGTGTCGCTGCCAGGGCAGGTACGCACTGTACGTAGAAGGTATCTCCAAGATACATACATGCTTACATATTAGGTAAGTGTCTTAGTACCTTTACATACATTATGTACCTCTTACATACCCCAATCCATTTAGGTAGATTCACAATCATCCACTCTTACCACTTGAATACTCCCAACTACATGTTTTCTCACCTGATAAAACCCCCAAGTTATCGTATACCCTTTTATCTACAAGAAACCGCCTCTAGTTTGGAGAGAAAAGAAGGGAAAGTTCAAGAAGGCCCATAAAGACAAAAGGAAGCAAAGTCATAAGTCAGAATCGGTCATTCAACTCTGACAGCTAGACTACGTCTTGCTCAAGCATATTCCCTCTACGAAAGGCTTAGGTTAGCTTGTTAGCTGGAGCTTATAACCTTAGGCTGGTCCATAGCCATCCCAACCGCTCATTATCCATCTGTCAAACTGCCTGCAGTGTGTCTCTCGAAGCTTCAAAAAGCATCGAAACCGACAGACCCAGAGCCGGTGGCCTGCTTGTTGATGTTTCCTAGTCGTCCATACACGTCTAAACTTCGGTCAACATACCATTGCCGGCTCTACCAGCTGCGCACCTAGCTCTTGTTGTCTCCGCCACTGATAAAGTCATAATTCGTACCCGCAGTCTTCCTCAAGTCAACTTCACTGCGGGGGTCTCGAGACTATCCTGCAGTTCACCAGGTCGAAGTGGCAGACCGAACCCCCCAGTTCCCGATATCAGCCATCCCATCCGCCCCCGACGAACTGTCCACTCCGCCAGCCCCCCGACAATCTCCCAGTACAATAATCTCAGCCGTGGACGCCGAGCTTCTTCCTGCCGTTGCTGCCGTTTCTGACTCGTTCCTCTTGTCTCCTGGACGAGCGGACCTCTCCCCTGACCGACGACAGCAGCAGCTCGAGCTCTCCTCTGTACCGAGCCAGATCCTCGGGCGAAGACGGCGAGCTTCCGGCGACGACGGCGCCGAGGGAACGTCACATTCCCAAGCTATAACCATTCTCCCTGCAATCCCGGAACCTCATCCGGCTAAACGCCGAAGGGCCGAGCCCACAATGTTGGCCGATGCGGATGGCCTAGGCGCAACTAATGGCAAACCAAAGTCCCACGCGAACGAGAAGCCAACCCTTCGGTCGCCCGGGTCTTCCGCCACTAATGGTGCTCATAAGTCGGGCTCCGGCTCTAATGGGGTCTCTAGGTCACGCCCGCCAGAAGTTTACTTGGGCCATAACCGGGAAGAGGTAACGAGGTTGCTCATTCAGACACTTTCAGAGATGGGGTACACCGCAGCCGCGCAGTCGGTCTGTCAAGAGAGTGGTTACGAGCTTGAGAAGCCAACCGTAGCGTCCTTCAGGACCGCCATTCTCCACGGAGATTGGGACGAGGCTGAAAGGCTCCTCGATGGGTCCGTCTCATCGAGCGAAGCCGGCGGCCAGGTCGACAACGGTTTGGTGTTGGCAGATGGTGCCAATCCAATCATGATGAGGTTCTACATACGCCAGCAGAAGTACTTGGAATTATTAGAGCTTAATGAGCACTCGCAAGCCTTGGCCGTGCTCCGGAATGAATTGACGCCACTTCAGCATAATCATACTCAGGCCCATTTCCTATCGAGTCTGATCATGTGCCAGACGGGAGAGGAACTGCGTTTGAAAGCCTGCTGGGACGGGGCCGAGGGACGTTCAAGGCAGATGCTGCTGTCTGATCTCTCTAGTAAGTCCCCTGCCCCGAGAAGGAGACTGCTGCCGGCCGGCGACGCCAAGTCGATACTAACACGCACACCCGCGTCTCCCCAGAATGCATATCTCCTTCAGTCATGCTCCCCGAGCACCGCTTAGCCCTGCTTTTGGAGCAGGTCAAACAGGCCCAAGTGTCCAATTGTCTGTTCCACTGCAACAACGAGCCCCTGTCTCTCTACTCAGATCACAAATGTAGGCAAGAGGACTTCCCCGCGGAGACGGTAATCGAGCTTGACGATCACGATGGCGAAGTGTGGCAGATTGTCTTCTCGCACGACGGAACCAAGTTGGCGAGCTGTGGCGAGGATAAACAAGTCTTCATCTGGGAGGTTCCTTCATTCAAGATTCTCCATGTCTTGGAGGAACACGGCGACGGAGTGGGCAATGTTTCGTGGAGCTGGGATGACTCGATGCTCGTGTCCTGCAGCAAAGATGGATACGCCCGCTTGTGGGACGTTGCGGTGAGTCTGCGTCGTTCTGTTCCCCTTGTTTGTGCTTCGAGGACCTGGCTGATGTGACCAAGACGGGCAAACTACTTCAACGATCCAGACGCTTCGGTCAGCCTGTCAGCAGCTGCGTCTGGTCGACGGACGGCCGCTCTTATGTGACAGGCGTTCTGGATTTGACTGATGGCTTGGTGCAGTGGGATCTTTCCGGGCAGGAAATATGCAATTGGATAGTCCCCCACCGCGTGGAAGAGCTGGCTCTTTCGCCCGATGGATGCTTGTTGGTGGCCATGGACGACCAAACACACATTTACGTCTACGATTTCGCCACAAGGATGCTCCTATACAAACTGGACATGAAGGTCCGTCTATCGTCGCTGTGCATCAGCTGGGATTCGAAGTTCGTCTTGGTGAACCAGACCAACGGGGTTGCTCAGCTGATCGACCTGATAAAACGAGCGCCCGTGCAGCAGTATACCGGGCACAAAGGAGGGAATTACATGATCAGGAGCACGCTGGGAGGGGCGCACGAGTGTTTTGCCATCAGCGGATGTGAAGGTCAGTTGTCGTCTACAGACACCTCATCAACCTGGCTGGCTAATTGGTTCTAACACGACTGACCTTAGATGGCTTCATCCACATCTGGCACAAGACTACCGGACATGCAGTGCAGAAGCTGCTGGGACACAGCCCTAGGTGCAATTCTGTGTCTTGGTGTCCGAATAACGGGCGGTTATTTGCATCGTGTGGTGACGATGGGAAGATTAAAATGCATGTCCGCCTCTCCGCCTTCTGGGCTCACGTTCTTTTTTGGGCTTTGCTAACAATGCCCAGATGGTCCAACAATGGCTGGTGGCGTGATCGCTTTGTAGCTCAATCACGGCAGCAGACGGCGGCAAGTCGGAGTTGAGGCCGGTACGGTCGGAACGCCCATCGTCTTTTCCTTCTTTCTCTCACGCATAACACTGTTTGGGATGGGGGTGTTTTGATGCGCTTCATCCACGGCAGATTAGGAGTTCCGGGGCGTTGTATATACTCGATGAGCCTTACCTCATCGCCCACAGAGACGTGTATTTGGAGCACGTGTTTATTTTCGGGGCAGCATTAGATGATCATCCATAAAGCAGCGATTCAACAGAACAAGGGATTCAAGCGGTACTGCATCTTATCTCCTCACTCCTTCCCGACTAGGGCCGAGAATGATATAAATTCGAGGGATTATGTTGTACTACTAGGTAGCATCTCTGCTACTGGGGCACAAGGAGTGCTCCAGGCAACAGGAATTTGACTGTCCAGCTTGCGCGTTTATTCTTATTGATCACGTACTGATGACGAATACGTATCCTATCGACAATAGGCAGCTGCGTTCTCTAATGCTTGCGCATTTCTGAACAGCCCACATTGGCTTGGAGATGACGGCGACGAGTGCTCAGCCCCGATAAACAACTCACTCCCTATTTCATGCTCAGATGATTTGATGGATACAGAGCTGGTGGCACCAAGGCCTGGGCTGCGGCGAAGTCTTAGAAGACTCAACGTCGGAGCTTGTCTTGGTAACTGAAGTCGAAAGTACAGCATACAATCCATTTGTTCATTTCTGCTGTACACAGATACTTCGAGCTACATTAGGTAAGAGGTATGTTGCATTAGCAACCTTGCGTGGGGCCATGCCCGAGGCCCCATAGCAGCAATACGGTACAGAGCACATCACTGCGCTGCGTACAGCAGTACTGCTGTCTTCGATTGAAAGTGACCTAACCCGACTACTTCATCCCTCTTCGCCTTTTACCCCCTAACCTACCCTGTACAATACACATGAAAGACGAGCTTTGGACTGTATCTGCCGTCTGGAAACTGTCGCCTCAAACTCACTGGTCTATCAAAATCTGCTATTGACGTGATACCATAGCTTAGCTCTGGTGACCTTTGTGCTGAGACGTCGCATCTTTGGGTCTCTCTCTTCCCACGAGTCGCTCTCACGAACTTGCCCTCCTTGCCCCGAGCCCGGCGGTCTATCTAATCCACCAGCCCAACCACTCAGCCCTTTGACCGCCATTCCGTTACACTACCTAACTCGCGAAAAAGTAATACAGACGGTCGTGTGCTGGAGCAAAAATATCAAGTCATGGCGGAATCCACAAGTTCCATGGGAGGAATCTCAGATCCCGCGCTGATCAAGTGCGTCGCCCTTCCGATACAGCCAAGCCTGTCTCGATATTCTTCCGTACGAGAGACAGCCTGCTGACGTCGACATGTAGGCTCGTGAACAAGCTCCAGGATGTGTTTGCGACAGTTGGCGTGAATAACCCGATCGACCTACCGCAGATTGTCGTAGTCGGAAGCCAGTCAAGTGGAAAGAGTTCGGTGCTTGAGAATATAGTAGGCCGAGACTTGTAGGTACTGCCCTCCCCTTTCGCCTGCTGAGCTTCGGACGCTTAAACTGTTGGGCCATAGTTTACCTCGCGGG
Source organism: Xylariaceae sp. FL0594 (assembly GCA_022385605.1). Lineage (NCBI taxonomy): Eukaryota > Fungi > Ascomycota > Sordariomycetes > Xylariales > Xylariaceae > Xylariaceae sp. FL0594. The sequence goes on from MU280919.1 coordinate 64,212, forward strand.
TCTGGCATCGTAACGAGACGTCCTCTAGTTCTGCAGTTGATCAACCGCCCAGCATCGCAAGCGAACGGCGCCCAGGAAGACGTGAACACGTCGAGCGACAAAGCAGCCAACGCCGATGAGTGGGGTGAATTCCTCCATATTCCCGGCCAAAAGTTCTACGATTTCAATAAGATCCGGGATGAGATCAGCAGGGAGACGGAGGCCAAGGTCGGCCGCAACGCAGGCATCTCTCCGGCGCCAATCAACCTTCGAGTTTATTCGCCCAACGTTCTGACGTTGACGCTGGTCGATCTGCCGGGTCTGACCAAGGTGCCAGTCGGGGATCAGCCGCGGGACATCGAGCGGCAAATCAGAGATATGGTCCTCAAATACATTCAGAAATCAAACGCCATCATCCTGGCCGTCACCTCGGCCAACATTGATCTGGCCAACTCGGACGGTCTCAAGCTCGCCCGGGAGGTCGATCCCGAAGGCCAGAGGACCATCGGTGTCCTGACCAAGGTAGACCTGATGGACGAGGGTACGGACGTGGTCGATATCCTTGCCGGCCGCATCATCCCGCTCAGACTGGGCTACGTCCCTGTGGTCAACAGAGGCCAACGTGACATCGACAACAAAAAGCCGATATCCCAGTCTCTGGAGGCGGAAAAGGCCTTCTTCGACAACCACAGGGCATATCGAAACAAGAGCTCCTACTGCGGTACGCCCTACCTGGCGAGGAAGCTCAACATGATCTTGATGATGCATATCAAACAGACGCTGCCCGACATCAAGGCTCGAATTGCTAGCTCGCTACAGAAATACAGCGCCGAACTCGAAAGCCTTGGTCCGTCGATGCTCGGAAACAGTGCCAACGTCGTGCTCAACATCATCACCGAATTCACCAAGGAGTGGCAGTCGGTCCTCGATGGCAACAACGGGGAGTTGTCGAGCTCCGAGCTTTCTGGCGGTGCGCGAATCAGCTTCGTCTTCCACGAGCTTTACTCCAACGGAGTGAAGGCGGTCGATCCCTTCGACGTGAATAAGGACGTCGATATCCGGACGATTCTGTACAACTCCTCCGGATCCTCGCCAGCCCTCTTTGTCGGCACTGCTGCCTTCGAAGTGATTGTCAAGAAGGAGATCAGGCGGTTGGAGGATCCCAGTCTCAAATGTGTGTCGCTCGTGTACGACGAGCTGGTCCGTATCCTCAACCAACTGCTGTCCAAACAGCTATATCGCCGGTATCCCTCCCTCAAGGAGAAACTACATGGCACAGTCATAGCATTTTTCAAGAAGTCGATGGAGCCGACCAATAAGCTTGTCAAGGATCTCGTTGCCATGGAGGCCTGCTACATCAACACGGGCCACCCCGACTTCCTCAACGGCCACAGGGCCATGGCCATTGTGAACGAGCGGTACAACAGTGCCAAGCCTGTGCAGGTTGATCCCAAGACCGGCAAGCCTCTGCCTGCATCGGCCACGCCTGCTCGTTCCGCCAGTCCGTCGCTCGATAGCAACCTGGACAATAACACCGGCTTCTTCGGCAGCTTCTTCGCAGCCAAGAACAAGAAGAAGGCCGCCGCTATGGAAGCCCCGCCGCCGACGCTTAAGGCGTCGGGCGTCCTCTCGGAACGTGAGAATATCGAGGTCGAGGTCATCAGTAAGCCCACAATTCCGCCCGCCCCCTCTGTCTATATTGCAGCAGCGAAGACACGGTCACGCTAACGTGTGGCTTCGTAGAACTTCTGATTAGCTCCTATTTCAACATCGTCAAGCGGACCATGATAGACATGGTGCCCAAAGCTATCATGCTCAACCTTGTCCAGTAAGTCGGGCCAACTCGCTCGTGGAGACGCTCCGGACGACTGGTTGCTGACGTCCTCTAGATATACAAAGGATGAGATGCAGAAAGAGCTGCTCGAAGGCATGTACCGGGGTGATAACCCCGATGAGCTTCTGAAGGAGAGTGACTATACCGTCCGTCGGCGGAAAGAGTGCCAGCAGATGGTGGAGTCCTTGACCAAGGCAAGCGAGATTGTCGGCCAAGTGCAGTAGAAATGCAGCAATGCGCAAAATTAATCCGAACCCAACGTTCGACCGGCTATTATTCCGTTGTGGGAGATGCGCACTGAAGGAGGAGGCGGGGGGACACAGGCGGTTTGGGCGTTTCAGTTGGTACCCGGAGTACTGGAGTTATCTAACCTCGCCGTGTACCCGGCTTTCCCACCTTGTAAGCAGTTTTTCTGCCTGGGTCTTGTCGTCCTTTACCTCCCTTTTTAGACAGACATTCAGCGGGGAAGACATGGGCGATACGGCAAGCATGAAGAATAAAGCAGAAACGGTTATTTCGGTAGCGATGTGAGATGCTAGCTAGATAATACAATGAATCACTAATCTGTCTCTTCAGGTTTGCGGTCCATGTGCCGGGTAGCCTACCTCATCATATGAGAAGGTTACGTCGAACGTGCGCAGGCCGTTGTGTTGTCACTTGTCAGAGTTTAGGCTTGGGCCTTAACACCAAGCCGCCCCTTTCAACCTCAAAGTCCACGACGTTCGATAGACCAAACCATGTCCTCAACGCTTCCTCGCCCCCTTCTCCAAGCCCAAGTGGATGTGGCACATACCCGTCACCTGGTACGCCGACGCCTTGACCGTGAAGGGCGGGGTCCTTGGCTCTCTGGTCGACAGCTAGACAAGGTGTTCCTCGGAGGGTGACGACAGGCCGCTGGTCCCCTTCGCGGCTTGCATCATTCTCCAGCTCGCTATAGTCAAGCACGGGTAAGCAGCAGGCATCGGTGCCGTCGAAGATCGCCTCCCACTCGCCTCTGGTCTTCTGTTTGAAGACGGTCTCGAAGGTGGCCCTCATTTCGGGCCAGGTGGCCCGGTCCCAACGGGTCTGGTCCCAGCCCTTGTGCTCGAGTGCCAGGCCCTTGACAAGGACGGCATAAAACTGCGGCTCGAGCGCTCCAACGGACATGTATCGCCCGTCACGCGTCTCGTACGTGTCGTAGAAGGGGCAGCCGCCGTCGAGGTCGTTCTCCCCCCGCGGCTGATTCCCCATGGGCGTCTTGCGCGCCAGGCGCGGGAAGGTGGAGAGGTAGCCGACACCGTCCACCATGTTCGCCTCGACGACCTGTCCTCTGCCGGTACGGTGACGGGCGATGACGGCCATGAGGATGCCCTGGAACAGAACGGCGCCACCGCCTGCGAAATCGCCGAGGATGTTGATGGGCGGGTGCGGGGGCTGGCCGCTGCGACCGAGCATGGAGAGCACGCCCGACACGGCGAGGTAGTTGATGTCGTGGCCGGCCATGGCGGCGTACTTGCCGTCGCGGCGGAAACCCGTCATGCGCCCGTAGATGAGGCGGGGGTTGATCTGCGACAGCACATCGGGACCGAGGCCGAGCTTCTCCAGGACACCGGGTCGAAAGGGGTCGATAACGACGTCGGCCGTCTTGGCCAGCTCCTTGATCAAGGCAACCCCGCCGGCCAACTTCAAGTCCACGGCTATGGAGGACTTGTGGCGGGTCAAATTGTCGGCTCCCGGAGGCGGATCCACACCGGCCGTGTGTGTCGTGCCTGGTATGGCACGGTCTATCCGCAGGACGTGAGCACCAGCATCTGCAAGCAGCATACCGGCAAAGGGGCCTATTCATGCGCGATTAGCACGGTAGGTATCTTTCTTTCTCGGTGTGTATGGCCGAGTTTATGGCGGAGTGCCACGGACACACGACGTCAGCGTCGTCAAGGTTTGACCCACCGGGGGCAAGTCCAGCGAACTCCAAGACTTTCAACCCATCTAATGGTGGTGAGCCGGTGGCCATTTCTTCGCGTTGTCAGTGCTTGCTACAGGCGCGGCTGCCCGGCACCAGCTACTTTTACAGAAATACGATATTAGGTACCAATGGTCAATAACGCACTGAATGCTCCTTCTTCGATGACATGGGGATCTGATGAGGTTGGGGCCGAGGTACAAGTTGACCAGCCGCTATGCTGCTTCCAGGTTAGGTACTTAGCTACTATCTATCTAGATTACCCCAGATTTTGGCAAACGACTTGCTCCGGGCACAGAGTTCTGTCCAGACAGCCAGGAATATAAACGACGAGGAAGTGGATGTGATCAAATTATCTGTGCACACAGCAAACCTGCCACGGGCAGGTTTGACGTACATATCCTATGTTGCTCACCTGCCCAGCGTCTATCTAGCACGTACATAGTAAGTAGGAGGCACCGCCAAAGGCCTAGATAAGGCATGATCGGTAGCCTAGAGCCGTATGGATACGGCTATGGGAGACGGGGATTGTTGAACGTGGGGTACGGTACCTATTTACAGTGTCCAGTAATAAGGGTCTACTGTGCCCCTTGCACTCTCAGGCCCTACCCTGAAGGACGATGACTCAAGGGTACGAAAGGACATTGCCATCACGACCAGTAAGTACGCAGCATATTTTCACTTATTCAGGCCTTTCCTCTTTCCCGCTGCGGTACTGCTAGTGTCCGGCACTAACCCAGCCTTCACAAACGAGTCCCTCGCAGCCTGGTTGATCAGCGCAAACCGGCGAGGACCAAGTTTGTGGCCCCCGTACCACCTCGTGACCACCACCATGACATTCCAGAGATCCATAAGCTGCATGAGATGTAAGAGCCTACCCCCAGCAGCCGTCTCGCCGTCGTCGTCGCAGTCCTGGAATGTGGTGTTGTTGGGGCCCTTGATGCGCCAGGCTGTGATGTTGTGGGTTGCTGCCCGAACCTTCTTGTCTGAGGCCAGAAGATGCTGGACGAATGCTTCGGCCTCCCTAGTTGACGAGACCGCCGCACAGCGAGCCACAAAGGTTGACCTCAGCTCGATGACCGGGTCTGACAGGATCCAGTGGGGTTTTTGCCCTGAGTTGAGGTCTATGGTCCCAGTGTCTACTTCCTCCTCGTTTGCCGCGCCCTCTGCACCTTGATTCGAACGACAGATAGGAGACGGAGGCCCCTTCGGTCCCGCAGCTTCCTCGTCCAAAAGGCGCCTCAGCTCTTCGATTGCATCAAAGAGGCAGACGGAGCCCGGCTCATAGACGTTGCCAAGGGCTCGGCAAAAGAGAGACAGTTCCCGGGCTGCGTCGCCCCTTCTCCCGCTCGGGCCCGTACTGTTAGTACCAATCACCGTCGGGGGCACGGCCGGGTAGTCCGGGGGAAACTCGATCAGCAGGGAAGATGATTCCCCAGGTGGCGTGAGGATGTAGGTGCTTGCATCTTTGCTCGAGGTCACCAAACAGCCTTCGCCGTAAATGGAGTTGATCGCTTCGACCTCGTCTCTTAGTTCGTCTGACATATCCCACAGGGTTCCAACTACGCCTATAAGTAGCACCGTTGCGCCCAGCAAAAGATAGGTAGGTTGAAGCGTAGTTATTACGCCGTCTTTCCCCCTAAGCAATGAGCACCACCTGCTTCTCGTAGCTCTATTCCAGATGCCTCCCTCTAGAAAGCAATATCCCAGGGCAAGTTTGCCCTTTGCCTGTCAAACAGCGGGTTCGAAAACAATAGGAATGCAAACGCAGCCGAAAATATCGGGTTGCTGTACGATACTCAAACAAGCTGGTCAAGTCCAGTTGTGTGTCTGCAGATGAAATGAGGACAGAATGTGTATACATGTGTGTAAGTACCGTACCAGGATTCTGTAGATCCAGTAACAGTTGATCAACAGTTGACAGATTTTTAACTGTAAATTGATAGCTCATTTCTATAGCCATTAATACCACTTAATATTATACATTTTTATACGCCTACTTTGTTTTTAACGCTTAACTTTTTTAACGTTAAAGTATATTTACCGTTTATATATTTTAATTGCCTATTTAACAGTTAATTTCTTTTTCAATATATATTAAAGGTTAAAATAGAAAATTTATTGTTGTTTACTTTTATTACCTTTACTACCTTTATTGCCTTTACTTCTTTTACTGCCTTTATTACCTTTATTAACTATACTTGCTTTTATTGCCTTTTTAAAACTGCTATTTTTAAAGGTGATATTTTTAAAGGTGATATTTTTAAAGGTGATATTTTTAAAGGTGATATTTTTAAAGGTGATATTTTTAAAGGTGATATTTTTAAAGGTACTATTTTTAAAAGTACTAGTTTTAAAAGTATTCTTTTTATCTTTTTTACCTTTTTTACTTTTACTTGCTTTTATAATACTTAATTATATATAAAAATAAACATTTTATACTAGATATTATAGTGTCACGGCGGGCACAAATGGAAGAATCAAAACATTCTAATGTACACCTATTGACCTAACGATACTCGACAAAGAGAGAAGAGAAGTCTAAAACA